>JAQFYD010001620.1:0-11628 GCA_034694225.1 Bourletiella hortensis
GCCACTAGCAAGCATGTTATTGCGGTACTCATTGCAGCAAATAACTAACTAAATAAAGGTCTGCGCCGTAAAATATGCGACCTTGCCTGGCAGTAATGGCCAAGTTCCTGAGAATAATTTTTTTAATGGACGTTCGTTTTATCAAATTAATCGCAACCCTAAAAGGTTGACTTGGATTTGTGATTGGCTCCCTTGTCTCAAGCACCGTCCTTGTGTTGTGCGAAACAGCCGCCCTGTCCGGCAAACCATGTCCAATGAAGATCCTCAGTTTTTTGCAAACTGCATTTGCAACTTTGTTTCGTGCACTGAACTGAAGATACTTTGTTCATTTATGGCTATTTTCGCAGGCTGGACACTATGTATGTGTTGAAACTTCACTCAGGATTTATTGTCAAGACGGACTAAATTGACATGGTGATGCTCACCACGTGCTTCCTGTTGTATCCAGAGGTGGAACACAATGGAATGACCGGGTAATGACCATGTCCTCCCATTTCCTAAAAGTCATAAATTAACTTTTGTGCATAAGAATAATGCATTTTGACCCTTCAAAGCCGTCTGTGATAGCATCGAAATACATAAAAGAGCCTTTTATTTTACCTGCATTTACTAACCTGCCGTTGACGTGAATATAAAATGGGACTTGGATGGGAAGTAGTATAGTTATCGAAAAAAATTCTTACGCATTAGTTTATGAGGCCCTAAGTGCACTATCATCCGCACTTGTCACTTTGTTTACGTTTTTTCCTCTTCTCCCAAATCAGTGAGAAAGGTATGACCTACTTTTTAAAAAAAATCTCGGGTTTTAACCCCTTTCTAAAAAATGTATACTCAATTAAAAAAGGTCCAGAATACGTAACTTATGAAAACAAGACCTTTTTCTCGCTCTCCTTTACAACCTTCTTTTATGATAGTGGAACAAAAGTTCCACGAAAAAGGGAACAAGATGGAAGGGATGGATGGAAGGAAGATTGGACGGGACATTGTTGTCAAGCTCAAGGTTACGTTTTGGGGTAATTTTCTTGCTTCTTATTATTTTTCCAGTCTAAAAGCTAAAGTAATGTATGTGTGTGTGTGCACTTGCTCTGTGGACACTTGTACCTCTGTTTGTCTATGATTCAATGCTTGCATTGTATTATGTCATGTCACTGGCAACTGTTAACTTTTCCAACTGGAAGGAGCTAACAGCGAAAGGGATGAGCGCACGTGCATGCATATTATTGCTATTATTATTATTTGTTATCACAGGAGTCAACTCCTCTTCCTCTGGTCACATTCTTCAACATTTGTCCACCCTTTTGTGGACAGAATTTATTAAAAGTCCTTTACTCTCAAAGGCACCGTTTTACAATGTGACATCATAATGTAAGATAAAAGGTCAAGGGAAGCGTAAAGATATTATGTACACTGCTGTAGAGTTTTCAAGTGACTAAACTGTAGTGATAATGGTCAACCATGTGCAGGGTGTATGCAGGCGATGGGGCGAGGTTGTGCCTATCACATTTGCTATTGTTCACAATTCCTTTGATCTCATGTGTATGTGTAAGCTAAAATGACGCAAGAGTTATTGTAAACAGTTCAGCTGATAGATTCCGGATTGTTTGGCTTCAGATTACAGCAATCTACTACTCTAATAAATAAGAATGAGAATGCAGTACAAAGTGTTTGTGAAATTGCAGAAAAACATATGAGGCCGGATGTCCTGTAATTTGAATCTCATTCATTTAAAACCCTGGTAATCTACAGCTGCATGTATTAAGCAGTACTGATGCGATCCTAATTATGTCAGTCGTGATCACATTGCGTTTCCATGTATGAGTTTATAATATGCTCACCCTTTTAGTTGACTGCACTTCATTAAGCGGTGAGGAATGGACGATGAGCTTAAACATTTATGTTCGAGTCTGTACCGTCGCAGGACGGCTTTAATATGCTCCTTAATCCAATGTATTATTTCTCTGGATGGCAGTAGGGCCAAAACCGTTCCTTTGTCTTTCTATTAGGATTAGTAAGATGTATTTATATGGGAATATTTAGACAACTGCAGCTTCCTGCAGAGCGCAAAGGCTCACAATATTCAGAGGCATACATACTTTAATAGAAATTTCGGAGCATGTCACCAAACTGGAAAAGGTAAACCATAACTGTGGTGCATACTAGCTCAGATGAGCAAGATGATTTCACGAGGAAGACTTGCAAAACTGGAGAAACTGTCTACTGCCAGAAAGCCCCATAGTTCTTGGTATTACGCCGGGACTTTGTAATTCATTCCGGTTCGCATTACGTAGCGGTCTTCGCACATGGCCTGAACTGTTTGAACTTGAGTTCTAACATGAGAGAGAGAGCAAAATAATAAAAAACTGGATCCGAAGTCGTGCCAACTTTTTCTGAAATTCAGGAGAGTTCACTTACTTGGTTTGCAAACCTGGGCACAGCGAAACACACCTGGGTTCGTATACGTCCGACCGTCTGAACCACATACTGGTAAAGCTTTGTCGCTGGACCAGCATTTTCGCTTCGTGCATTCCGTGTCCATCATTTCACGGGTTATCCAGTCTTCAGGAGCCGTGTCATCCTCAGTATAGCCTGCGTTCTCGCCTTCGCCACCTTCCTCACCGGGGTCTTCGTATTCTTCGCTATTTATGCTATTAATGAGGGATGTAAGGATCAAAGATACTACTGCTAGGAACAAATGCCGCTTAAGGATCTGTTTTGAACACATTGTGACAGGGATTAGTATGGCTTTACCAACTATTATTGTTCGACTTGTAAGATTGTGGCAGTCACTATATGACTTATGCTTGGCAGGAATCCTGATTCAAACTAAGAATGGGTGACAGGAGCAGCTCTGCGACAGTACTAGTTCTTCTGTATGTTTAAGTAGTAACTCCTGACAGAGTTAATGCTTTGTCATAGGGTAAAGATTGAGAAGTTGAATTTAATAACATGAATGTTTATTTATTACAGATTTCTTTGGAGAAGTTCAAGATAAGTGAACCCTACCAAAGCATAAATCACTTCTTTTCAGTTCCAAACATATATTATTATGAACTTGCGCCACTCTCCTGATAGTTACCGTACAAAGTTGTCTTAAAGACCTTTCTCTCGCACTAATGCGGCTCGTTTCACCACTTCAGGCATCAGTTTTGACGACCATGTACGCGCCACCATTAGTTCATCTTATTGTGTACAATCCTTCCTTTGTGGTTCGGGAAGGAATACGCTGAAGACTTAAAATACTTCGCACCGATAACACTGAATTGGATCATAAAAATTCTAAAGTTACATAATTCAGAGGGTGCCCGCGACGAAAGTCCCTTGAGGAGTACAGGACCTTCCGGTCAATTTATATTAAGTCGCTTAAGAATAAGTTAATAGAAAAACGGAAATCGTCTGTACAATAAAACAATTCGTCGTCAGAGTGATCCGATTTAATTAAAAATGGATACAAGTTTTGTTGTGCGAGTTCGTGGTAGAATGAGCCGCCGCTAGTAAGTAGGAAGGTCTCGGATTGGTGTTAGTATTACATTCAAGCCGGGTGCGGCTCAAAACCAGGCGTTGAAATAAAATATTGACAGATACATGCTCTTCCCACTTCTTTTACATACGCGTTGGAAGAAATGGATCACTGGCAACACAACAATGACCTGGCAAGCCAGTTCCATGACACTACTGAAGTTGAAGGAGAACTGCCCCAGCTGAGGCACATGCATGATCAGGTTTAAATGAGAAAAAAAATGAGAAACGGAAACATATGATTATATCGGAGTGATACATTTTTACCGATAATATAATATAACGCACAGCCTTCAAAAAGTATCCTATTTGCATAAATATCAAATTACCATAAAACATTCTTACAAAATTACTGCTTCCCAAGAAATCACAGACTACCATTTCGGATAGCCATACACAGTAATCCGTGTTTGGTATCCTGCCACACGTTACTTCCACTTGAATAACTAAAACAGGCAGAAAGAAACACAGCCAGTTCATAACACTCCACCAGTGTACGATCTTGCATTATTGCCGTAGCGTTGCACGAGCTAGACGTCTAGCATCCGTCTTTAGTGTGTCTTATCTTCGGTAAAAACCTAAATGCAAGCACCCTTGAGTTTGAGTGTACTTGCGGTTCCAATAATAACTACCGTTACTACTATTCCAATTATATCTAAATTTAGCACATACAAAACGGATATCATCATTATCAAATATCGTGTGCTTCGGTCAAATCGTCAATGAAAAACATCATGTTCAAGTCAACTAAAAATCCGAGATCCTAATATTGCCGTGGGAAGCGCCACGCAATGTAATTCTATAGAAAGTAGAGGGGACGAAAGTGCACAGAGAAATTGACAAAAGTGATCATAACATGCATCATGTAAATGGACCTTCCCCAGAAATACCTCACCGTAATCTGGAGGTAGGTTCAAGGATTATTTAATTTCACTTTTAAAATGACTCTCCCAATGATCGGATCCAACTTTGTACACGATAATAAACACGAAGTTCTCAGCACGACCATCCATACACACTTATTTAATACTTAGTAACCCATTAGAAACGTGTGTACTCGTTGAAACTTATTATACATTTGGGTAACAAGAGACTTTGACCTGTGCCCTACAACAACGCAGTGATTATTTTCTTGACGACTGAATTTATAAGAGTCGTACTTAATCATAAACGATTACATCAGTCGATTTTTACAGTGGAATATATTTTTCGTACAAAGTAGCTACTGCCCACATAACCCACCGTACCACACATAATACCCAAGCCAAGGCTGAAAAGTGCCATGTGTCCGAAGTAAAATGCCGTCTGGAACAAGCCGTACATTCTATAAAACCAGAAGATTCCAAATTAGTTTCAATTTCAAACATTTTCCGTTAAAATGACTACCTCAAATTTGATCTTACTTGGTTTTGAATATGAAGTAGTAGATCGAGTAGACATATACATAGCCTGCAGTGGAAGCAGCGGCGAAGAAGCTAGTCCACTGCCAACGATAATCTTCTGCATTAAGCAGAAAATATGTGCACACAATTGTTACGCACACCGTTACAATCAGAAGAATCAGAAACACTAGCAACATGAACCCATAAACGTAGTAAATTTTGTAGGCCCAGAAGGATGTAAAAATGAAGTACCTGCCGACAGCAAACAAAATATTCATAAGGTTAGCAAGGCCATCATGAACTTCAACACGGGAATTCGTAATTTTGGCTTACATTTCAATGAAAATCGAACCAAACGGCAAAATTCCTCCAAGAGCAACAATTATAGGAGGCTCCATGAACCACTTTTTCTCTGGAATAGGCCGTGGAACGGCGTTCACACGACAAGGATGGTCCGACTGCCCCGACAAATTCCTTCCTAGAACTGTTCCGACTAGTGTAAGTGGCAGAACCACAAACAGGACGATACAAGCGACGGCAACCTGTGGTGAAGTACAGATATTTTTTCATAGGGCAACAAATTCAACATGCATTACAAATCCTTCGCAAGTTTGGGTTCAGGCACAAGTTACGAAGCAAGTATAGCTTACCATGGTGCCAAACGGAATAGCTCTGGATGCGTGGTAATAAATGGCTATGAAGTTGATGAAAAAGGCCGTTCCACAAACAACCGATGGCAAAAGGAACACCGATGTAAGCATTTGTTGTATCCATCTCTGCAGAAAAACATATTTTGAATCTTTGTTTCCGACTTACGCTGGCGGTAAGTGAGGGAATTAACTAACCTTCCCTCCCATTTGGGCATACAAACTGGCCCCAAAATAGCCGTTAATAGGTGCTGTTGCGGCATACACGAAAATTGCGGTACTTAACAGTGACCCTCTCTCTGTGTAAAGTTCACCCAGAATTGTAAACAGAATGACGACTACAGTCACAGTAAGAAGCTGGTATCCAGTCCCCAGTAAGGCAGAGAATAAAAGTGGCTTCGCCGCTGGACGGAAAACATCTCCATGAACTTGTTTCCATCCGTACTCATCACCTAAGTCCCGGTCCTGTAACAATTTATTTCATGAAATTGGCAGAACTTCATAACATTTTATTGCAAGTATTAACTACACTACTTTTACCCGTGCATCTACTTGCATCTACCAACTGAATAAACCAATGCATGCAAAAAAGTGGTACTAACTGATACCATATCATCCATTTCTTCATCTTTGGCGTAACGAGCATAGTCTTTTCTTAGAGTGCGCATAAGGATCATCGATACTAGACCGACGAGGAAAATGACCATCATAAAGCTGTTGAAGATGGAAAACCAATGAATTCGATGTTGAAAGAAATTAGGATCCAGGTATTTGTCGAATCTATCTTCAAATTTCACATTCGATGGCTTCCAGTGAACTTCGTAGCTAAAAGGAACTTTTTGCCCGAGCTTCAACAGAACCTTCCCCTCAGTCGTCATATTCACATCTACGATTCTGTTTCCATTGTACCCTATGTCGAATTTCTTGTGACTGTACAAATAGTACTCTCCGCTTGCCTCTATGGCTTCACCAACGACACCTGAAAGACACAGCGCGGTTGTATTTCCTCTCTTCCACAATATAAATCAACTTCTACTGAAGCAGCAGAGCAAGTATAGAAAAATATCTCACCCCAGATCGGCAAGTCATCGATGAACATTTGATACCAATAGCGGTTCTTCACAGCGTAAATAAATGCCTTCAATTTGTCTTCGGTAAGCTCAATTTCACAAAATACATTTCCGGGGGTGTTGACTAATTAGGTACAAAAAATATGATTTAATATCTCACACAAGTTTCGGCCATATATTTCACACCATTTAATAGCCCCTACCTTTATAGTCAATAGCAAGTCCAGAATATTCCAGTTCAAAACCTTGAAGGGCTTCCCCAAGGGTTTCATGGTAATGTCCTATATATTCTTTAGAGCCCCTACAGAACTGAAGTGAGAAATAACTGTAGGTTTCCTGTCGGTTGTGGTAAGGGCCGACCGTATTCATCCAAAGAACGACTTCTTCCCCATCTTTGTACTAAAGAAAGAAAATGAGCGGTCAATATTTTAGTACAAGATTGTTTGCTACCAAATTCCATAAATTGTTAACATTGTTAACATCCATTGAAACTTCAAAGCTACAAGTCTGGGATCGTACTCATAAAATACCCCTCCACAAGTGGCCTTACTGCCTCCAAACAATAGCACATTAAGTACATTTACCACAAAACATACATTTCATTTCATACTTTGTAGTAGTGACACTCTTTCATGCTTAGCTTTACACTATAAAGCAGATGCAGGTTTGACTACTGTGCGACTGCCAACCTTCTGATTATTTTCAGAATATTCCAGACTCACAACTACTAACTAGGTAAACATTTAATAAGAGGAAAACTATGCCAAACAGGGTTACACATCCACGTTTCAAATTTGTCAATACACCATTTAAATTCATTCAATATACAATTTCCTGGAAGTCAAGGTAATGGAATTGCCTAATTCAATCCCACACTCATTTCCCTTCCTTCGCATCCTTTTATGCCATTAAATCTTAATTAATAATACCAAACTGAAAATATTACTTTCTCCTTCTCTCTCTACCATAATATTAAACCATCCCTCGATACATACATGATCCCATTAGCCCAACAAAAGAAAGCATATTCAGATTTGCAACACATATCATCATTAAATCTGATTCCGTCTAATAACTATCGTTTAATCTATAGCCATAATTCACATGTAAATTCCCTCGAAACTCATTTCTTCATGACAAATGACAGCTCATCTGCTGCATAACACCCCCTTCTATGGCCAATTATAGTATATACATGCAGTTAACTCCATGGCTTAAGGTTCTTATCTCATTGCTAATCTCCAATACACGATGACTACCACAATACGAACTGACTGACTGACTGACGTGGACTTCAAACAAAACTGATGCTATTCCTCTTTCACATTAATATTCCCCCTTCCTTCCTGAAAATCATCCTCTTCTCACCTAATGTTTCCATTTGTTGCTATACTACTGTCCTTTCATAATTATCCAACCATGACACATGTAGTATTGATTTCGATCAATAATACAACATGAACAGCCAAACAAACACACCAATCTATAATATGTCAAGAAAGACTGTACAGAAATCATTATTCACACATGTCAGAAAATCACTTACTATATGATTGTGCTCATCCCCTTGAAGGAATCCAAATTGAGCAACAATGAGAAGGAAAACGGTAGCCCTGTAATTTCCCCTCATCTTGACATCATGCCTGCAAGTATTATAAAATATTACAAATCAACCAAATATGGAATGAATATTCCTCATCTTCCTTCTCACTCCTTCCGGCCGCAATAATTATTCTCTTACAATTCTTTCATTCATATAAGTCCATACTGACTACAACTACAATAAAGATTTTTCTCTCCGAAATTTCAACTTACAACAACAATAACAATACTAGTTAATCCGAATAGCACACTTCACCTCCTTTAATTTTGTTTGAATGTGATAATAATAATAATAATGTAACTAAATAATATACAAAGGAGACCCCTATTTCTTTATTACGGGTCTGACTTGACGACGACGACGACGACAAATCAGATGTGTACTGTAATGCCTTATATTCAGCAAGACTCGTCGGAGGACTGGACTGACTGAATGCTGCAGCTTTACGGCGACTCTACACCGAACACACACTGCCGATTACACGTCAGCCACAGTATCCTCCATCATTTAGTCCCATATTGGTCCTGGCCTATAGCAACTTCAAAATCCCAAGGATATCTACAATATTCCCTCCACACAAATAAACCATGACATCCTGAAAAATCGTCCATTTTCTCTCCAAAATTTCATCAAAATTCGTACTCTTTGTCCCAAAACTGTCATCGCCAATGTTTACGTCGTCCCAACACGCTCGCTCCAGCACTTCTATGGTCGTCAACGGCTGCGTTCCACAGCCGCCTCAAAACAGTGCAATCTGAAGCAGCTTCATCGATTGCATTCAGCATTTACAGACAGCATCATGTCCTCTACCCAAATTGACCCCATTTGACCCTCCTCACCAAAAAATATCAAAATGAATGCAAAATTTTGATTTTTGCAAATTATTCTCACCGCAAAAAGTGGGTGGGGCTTTAGACGGAACTCGTGACGTAATTGGTCCGTTGTGAAGGCACTAAGCGCCAGATGGAGCCACGAATACGATTTTTCCGAGCACTATGAATGTGCACAATTTTGGAGTGTTCTTCTGCTTCTAGTAGCTATTAGAACAAGCGAAACTAGTTTGAAGGCGTCTAATACTGTGTATGTACTACTTATCAGATTGTTCTCAGATGATTCTTTACAGTATCATCATCATGTGATACGCCACAAGAAATCTAGGAATATATGATGCTTCTGTTATGCTAGTAAAATTGTTGCAAAAAAAGGTTGCTACTACTGCTCAGCAGCAACTTGCAGCTACGATGAGAAGATGATAATAATTGTTGTAGCAGCGGCGGCGGCAGGTGTGGAAGTGTAGAAGAAGAGATAGATGCTCCAAGTATAATTTTTTTCGGGTTGCTTATCATTATTGAAAAGAAGGGCTCGTTTTGGGGAAAAATTAGGATTTTGACAGAGTAGAAAGGACTGTAAGGATTGGATACATTATATTTGAACGTATGGAAGGATTTTGTTTGAGAATGGTGAAATTAGTAGTATAGAGGACTGAGAAAGCATTGAAACATTGCGCATTTCCAAAAAGGAAAGCACGTCACAATCATGTCATGCTCAGTGTTACAATAGAGTTCGAACGAGCAGTACCCAAAAGTCTCGACATCTTGAATGTGTTCATAATATTATAGCACTACTTGGGCTCTACTCTATAATATAGAGGAAAAAAGAAGAAGAAATACTATTATTCTTATTATTCAGAGTGAAAAGGGAAGAAGGTGAAGAATAATAAGAAAAAGTTAAATTTTTTTCCCCAAAAATATTCTTCATCAACTTTTGCAAAGTGTTTCGGTACTGTGAAGTAAATTATTTGCAAGTAGTGTTTAGTATTTGCCGGAGAAAGTGCAATATTGTAAGCCTCGTTATTTACTACTACCATCATCATCAGCATCAAGATCAGATTTGATAACTGGGTCAGAGAGGTGGAGGAGGAGAAGAAGAAAAATCAGAAAGAGGCAAAGAAAAATAATAATAATATAATAATAAAGCTACAATATAAGTCTTGATCCCCTTGATTTTAAATGTAGTTTTGAGGAGTCGAATATTATAATAATAAGTTGGAGGGATCTTCGTCTTATGGAATCTTGTTACAAAATATTTTCTTGGGTCATTCAGCAGTGTGAGATGTGAGTTAAAGAATAATTCTTTTTCGGGAACCCTCTTTCTCTATCATCATCTCTGTCTCTCATCTCTGAGTGTGATTGTGAGTTTAATAATAATTACTACACGGTGTGATTGATTATTTTATTATCGTCACTTTATAATAGTTGTTGTTTTTTTTGTCATCGTCGTCCTCATCGCCGTCGTCGTCCTTTATCATCGTCAAAATCGTCATCATCAACGTCGTATTCTTCTTCTTCTTCTTCTAAATATTTCTTCTTCCTCTTCTTCTACTTCTACTACTTCTTTATCTTCTACTTCTAATATTTGGAAATAGTTCTGCTGGATATACAGAATTTTTTTTGGGGGTCATCAAGAAGACCGACAGCGGAGGATCAGTAATAAATAATAATAACAACAACACGTTAGGAATCATCATCATCAGTTAGCAATATTATTATTAATTATCCAAGAAAATTTTTGCAACAAGTGAATATATATTACGATAAGAATAATAATTACTTTAATTAATTATTCTACATAATAATAATTATTCAACTATACTTGGAATCTGTAGGGGAAACTGAGGTGACGTTCGGTACGCAGTATGAGTTCATCAACAAATAATCAGAAAGTGTCGACGACGGAGCGCGTGATCAAAAGTAAGTCCCCCTCTTTCTTTATTCCACATAAATATAACTGCAATTATTTGCATGTAATATATCGGCCGATTTCCAATCTCTTCAATGGTGGTTCAAGAAATAAAATATGTATTTAATAAAAATACATTTGCCAGTCATGGCTGTTCTGTAACGGCTCTGCTTCTTCCGATAGCAGCTCACCCGGTTTCGGAGAGTATGATTCCGAAACCAGGCTGGGAAGAAGGGCTGTTCCAGAAATATTTTTGATCTCATGATGCAAGTGTGAATGGAGTTTTGTAACAAGTTTTCTTGATATGTTCAGTTTTTGCTGGGAAACGAGTGTTTTTCAGGTACATATACAAACATGGACTATTTTGCTACTACCCGGGGGAGAGTGATTCGGATGATGAGGATCAGGGTGTGAAGTTTGCTATTAATGTAGGAAATATGGGGAAAAACCGCATATTGAGGCACTATAGAGTTTGCTAAATATTAATAGAAGATAATAATTTTACGAGTGGAAAGTTGCTCTTGTTATTTATTTTATTTTCTCTTGGATATCATCATGATGAGCCCGCAAAAGGAGGGAACTTGTGACTCACTCATTCCTCCTATGATGATGGCGATCATGATGGGCAGTTAGTTTGGATTTACGAGAGAGAAAAATTAAAAATGTTCCAG
>JAQFYD010001621.1:0-11627 GCA_034694225.1 Bourletiella hortensis
CGCGCAAGTGGCTGTGGGTTTTTTAAATGGTGACCAATTTTCGAAAACGAACATGCGGCGAGATCCGCACTGACACTAGCTTTGAAATGACCACTAGGTCACTGCTGGGTCATTTCCGGTTCAGGCTGTCGACCCCTTGCAAAAGGTTATGTGCAACCCTGTATAATGTGCCCGGTCTGCCTAAATACGGTAACTACGGGAAGCTGAAATCCTTTTACCACTCAAAAAGATGTAATTAATGCACAAGAAAAGTAACTTAAAAGTTCGGTTGTCATGAAATGCATTGAAATACGTACATACAAAGCAATAGCTTGCTTTAAAATCCCTTAAAAATCAACATTTGCGTCCTTACGCACGGGCAGCGGGCTTGGCATTTTGCAAGAGCTTGCGGGCGGGCAGCCTGTTTGTGGGAACGGGCTGGCGGGCCGGGCACATTGCAAATTATTTTAAGTGCGGGCGGGCCGGGCTGCCCGTTTGGCCACGGGCTCTCACCACTAACTGACATCTAGCTCC
Organism: Bourletiella hortensis; assembly: GCA_034694225.1. Classification (NCBI taxonomy): domain Eukaryota; kingdom Metazoa; phylum Arthropoda; class Collembola; order Symphypleona; family Bourletiellidae; genus Bourletiella; species Bourletiella hortensis. The sequence continues at coordinate 514 of JAQFYD010001621.1, forward strand.
GTTTGGTTTCATTAAAAGATACGAGTATGATGCCGTAAGTTGCTTCCAAAATAAGTTGCTAGACAAAAATTTCTATTATCGGTAACGGGCGGCGGGCGGACAGGCCAGGCCAGACACTTCGCACGAATTTTGCAGGTGGGCAATGGGCCGCCTACTGTAGCGTAGAGGGTAACAGGACAGACGCATTGCAAAATTTGTGTACGCACGGGTGCGTAAGCCACCTAACTGGCTATGGCTGTTGGCCTCAAATCGGGCCAAAAAGGCCACTCTAGGTTGAACAAAAATTACAAAAAAATTACGAACTCGACAAATTTGTTGTGGTAGTAGTAAATGTCTTTCGCAGCCTGTCGATCTTGTGGTGTTGCTTGTCACGCAGCCATTAGATTAATATTTAACCCTGCCATTTGGCTAACTGCTTGTACGCCATCGAATCTAGTTCATGAGTTAGTCTGGAGCTAGATCCTCGTGAGTCAGTAATCTGAGAGAGCTCAATGAAAATTATTCTACTCATAATGGACTCAAGCTCAGCCTTGCGAGAGAGCCACTACAACTGTAATGTAAACGCAGCTATTTTTGGCGTCCGGAAAGTTTTGCAGTGTATTGAAAGCATCATCAACAGCTATTCAACTTACTTTTAGCATGATGCATGGATGGTCGGACGGGACAGTATTGAACACTCCCAAGCGCAATTCTCTTGTTTCGGCTGGCCAGCTTCAAACTTTCTGCTTCTTCAGATTCAATTCCACACAGGAAAGCGTCAAGGGCAAATTTTTCGTCAGACCTTTCAGCTTCCACCATACAAATTTTGAGCTCTTCAAGTTTGGGTATCTGAGTAAATACTGTGCAAGATTCGTGTAAATGGCTAAAACCATCTCCTCCGCACATTTCAGCGCAAGCGATGAATTCAAATCCAATTGTAGTTAGCATTGGAAAACTTTGCATACAATAATTCAAAGTGTCTACGGTGCAAGGTGGATCCTGCAACAACAGACTCTGTAGACCAATAACAGGGCTGTCGGATGGAGCATGGGCAAGCAGGCCAGAAGGTATGGTGTGATAACAGTTATCGCTGAAGTTAAGACGAATGGACTGTAAGCCAGGGCACATTACGCTCAGTTGTAGTAAGGCAATACTGCGTGAGAGTTCCCCTCTTCCGGCCTCCTCTGGAAAGAATAGCTCCAAGAATTTAAGTTTTGGCATGGCAGGCCCACAACGTTTTTTGCACTTTATCAGCTCCACCGCGCAAATTGATAACTTCTGAAGAGTGGACGAGGACTGCTGAAATAGTTTAAGTAAATTTTTTGACCACAGTGAAGGCAAAACTCTTTCCTCCAGGTCAGAGATATGAAGCTCCGTTAGTTTCGGCTGAGCATTAACCAACATGACGAAAGTACGGTCATTTTCAGCAAATGGTAGGCAATAAACGCCGGTCAAAGTGCTGAGCTGTTTTTCATCCAATTTCCCAATGTCAGAAACGGAAGCCACGCCAATTACATGTTGAAGATTAGGGGCACAAGGCAATAATCGGAACACGTCCCACCATGGAGCATCAAATTTTGGGTCAATGCTAATTACTTTAAGTTTTGGAAAAACAGTTGTAAACGGTTCCCCCAAAATGTACTGGTAATCCTGCAAAGAACAAGTGCACTAATTATTTTCAGTTCACTAAAAGCAACTGATTTTCCAGAATGAGCTGGATTTGTGGAACGGAGCAAAAGCGGAATTTTCGACTACTGTACCAAGAGGAAGTGCTATTTTGTCCATTCTGTTGGGCAGCAAATAAGATAACTAACACGCAGAATTGAACCGAAATTTGGTCGTACTTTAAGTGACTAAAAACCCTCTGGAAATACAGGGTGATTCAGAATGATAGACACGAAGTTTTTCTGAAATAACTCCACAAGTAGTTCGAATTTTGAGACGCTGTTTTCACCAAATTAAAGTAGGGTCTTGCGGAAAATGACTGGCATTTATTTCATTCAAATCAGTTTTGCGGCGCCGGAGTAGTGACCACGCGAAGAAAAACCCGGGATTTTAACATGGCTTTTAATGGGGATTTACATGCTTTTAAATGCAAACTCATCAACTTTGAGAGCTTATATCTCCGAAACTAATCGTCGTAGAGACATGTGTAGTACATCATTGTAAAGGGGGAAAGCTAGAGAATATTTTTAGCTAATAAAACTGACCTCTTGTGCGGGCTCCCAAAATTCGACCCCCAGGGGGTCAAAATCGGTGACCTCATGACCCCAAATGCAAATACCCTAAAATTATTCTCCAGACTTTCCCCTTGACAACGATGTACTACATATGTCTCTACGACGAGTAGTTTCGGAGATATAGGCTCTCAAAGTTGAGGAGTTTGCATTTTGAATCATTTAAATACCATTAAAAGCAATGTTAAAAACCCGGGGTTTTCTTCAAGTGACCATAACTTTGGCACCACAAAACCGATTTGAATGAAATAAACGCCAGTCATTTTCTGCAAGACCCTACTTTAAGTTGGCGAAAACAAAATTTCAAAATTTGAACTGCTTCTGAAGTTATTCAAGAAAAAAGTTGTGTCTATCATTCTGAATCACCCCGTACAATTTGGTGCCCGATGGCTTCCACTGAGGGTCGCAGTCCCCGGAGGATTTGTCCAGTGGGGACCTAGACACCTAGAGGCACACCAGCTCATACCAAAGTCCATTGAGTGAGGCACTTTTGCCAACCAAACCTTCGTCCTTCAATGTGTTAAAGGGAACGTACAAAAATACTCAACCTAATCTATTCATTACCGCGCTTAAGGATTTGAATGTCGTGCACAGTGGTGGCATGAACATCAATTGTGAATAATCAGGTTGTAAGTCGGCGTCAACTTACCAAGTAATCAATGTGCAATTCTTCCACGGACTTGCTCGTTTGTAGAAGGATATGGCGCATCAGCCTTCGCAAGAAAAGACAGGAGGTAACACGGAAGTTTAAGTAGCGAAGGGGCAAGCAAGTTAGATGTTGAAATTGCGCTTCAAAATCTGATGGGTCAAAAAAGCAGCAGTTGTGGGTTGACGGAATGTTGACACTCAATCCATTAATGAAATCCAAGCCTTGATTTCGTGCTAGAGCGTTAAGTTGGCCAAATTCGTTGCAGCTTTGAGTGATATACGCGAAGCACTTCTCTGTCTTCATCAATTGCTGCATCTTTCCATGCCATGTCTTACTCACGCTGGCATAGTTAAGCAGTTCTGATGGCGGAAATGATGAAAAAATGCAGCTTAGTATCTGCCAACACAAGAAAAAACATTCGTATCAGCAAAACTCAAACTAAAAGCACGGAAAGCGAAAGCCATTTCTACCACACAACTGTTGCAGACCATTCTCGCGATGATTCTGCATGCTGCGTTACCACAGTAGCAGCCAGCAAAGTAAGTAGCGCCAGAGTAGTAAGTAGCGCCAGCACGTGATCGAAAGTGGTTGGGTTCATTAAAAATAGAAAACTAAACATTCTCTAAAAATCTGGCTATTCGAGTTGGCGTTGCTGCCGATACAGAAAATTTAGAAGTTCACAATTCTGAGGCCGAAAGCGTGTTACTGTGCGGGTGATTTAGGAAAGAGTTGGCAAACCGGCATTCTCTCTGTAAGTTTGTAGCACATAGTGATCCTACTGCACTCAGCTGGTGCGGGCGAATTATTAGTTCCCTTAATGCAGAAGGTACATGTACCATCTGTCTGTCCCTCACCGGTTCGAACCTACTGAGGCTATACAAAGAAATTAACGCTTAACAACAGGCTGTGGTACTAATACTAATGAAAATCGTGCGTGAATCTGAAGAAATTATTTTCGAACAAAGTTGGCTGAAAAATTCTAGAATTGGGAAACTCGTTTTATTTTATTGTGCGTCCATGATAAAAATACTGACCGCCTTCTGAACAACGCTGCTCCTATGTGAAGCATACGGTTAGTGTAGAATCCTATCATTTTGTTGTGGTTAGTCATGTCCTGTAAGCTGTATCAGCAGTAAATTCGGTTTACTTTAGCGTAGCAACTTTATTTGGCAAGGGCAACCTAGACGCACTGATGCTTCATTTTTACGAATTTCAAGTGAAAAGCCATTTTCTTTCTTGCCTTGTCTCAAGAACTCATGCTGAGTTACAGTTGGGAAAAAGTTTGGGCAAAATTACTACACCATCTTCTCCCTGTATTGCCAGCTGGCGCGCAGCGCGCCAGCGAAGCGCAATTCGCGCTGCAGCGTGAATAAGCGCAGTCAGATAGTTCGCACAGAATCAGTTAGGAAAACAAGTAGAACTATAGCCTAGGAGTGATCAACCGGTCAAACAACTTAAGAAAAAGCTTTTACCTGAGGAAAATCGCCAAATACCATGGCTGGATCTGTCTGATGAGTTTCCTTTTGTATTTTTTGGACCGAAGCGCGCGAGGCCAGTTCTGTTTAATGCGAAATTGAATTTAACAACCTAAGTTTATCAGTCAACGGACTTTCTCTGTACAGCGCTACGTTAAATTTACTTTCAACATACTTTTAGGCATCACAACTTGCTTGGGAAAGGGATTTTATACGCGGCAATCTATTCCTTATCAAGGAAGTAAAGTTCGGTCGGTATTAGCTCCGGTTTTTTGCCAATTCAGGTCACAGACCCCTGGAAACGGGTTAGTACTTACTCTGACTATGCAGTGGACAGGGCTGTATGGTAAAAGGAATCACTTGGCTTCAAATTAGCAACCACCGCTGACTACTGCCTATATTGGGATTTGCGCAGAGAATAAAAAATGCTGATAATTAAACCGTACTTTATGCAATTTGGAGCTGGAGATTGTGATTGCCATTAACATTTTGACTAGCCTTCAAAGATATTTCTCCGGAAAAGTGCTTCACATTTTACCTGCGTCAGACTGAATTCACCCCACGAGTACGAACGGAGAATGTGACGCACTCCAATTTGGCAAACCTTTGAACCTCTGGAGTTTTGCCTCATGCACGCCAATCGAATTTCTGTGGGACGGAAGACTTTATATTAATACTATTATTCATTCTCTGGCGTATAGAAGCTGCTATGAAAGTTTTAAGGAAGGCTTTTTCTAGCTTTTAAGTGCTAAAATTATTAAATTTAATGAAGAAATAATGTACAGGGGACTTGCTTAAAAGGCATACTATTTTGATTTTTGACAACTGCAAAGCGGATGGAGCTATCAGAGTCGTACAGCACATTTAACGAGCTAGAAGCTTGAAATTTACAGGTAGTCTCTTCAAATTTCACTCTCACTGTTGGCCCACAAACGGCAGAAAGGTTTTTTCGACAAATTTTAACAATTCAGACCGGTGCTGACCGCCAAGTTATTACCTAAACTTCAACTTAAATTTCGCACCTCCAAAAATAATAGTCGGACTTGAGCGGCCCATCAAACGGCAGAGGAACGTATGGAAAACGTTTTTACTGCTTCGGCTTTTTTATGAAAATCCCTTACTTTTGACCTTTTTTGGGGTCAGAAGTTACGTCATGATAACCCACTGCAATGACTTCCTTAAACTCTCCTCCGGAATTCACTCTTTCAATTCGTTGGAACTCAGGTACGTGCGGCCGTCAGTTTCTGAGGTACCAGCGTTTACCTTTGACACACCAGCGTACCGAGGCGGGGGCTTGGAGGGCTCAAGCCCACCCCATAGGCATTAAAATACGACTAAAAATAACCAAAACCAAGCAAAACCCCGCAAAATCTTTGCGCCTTCGGCGCAAATTCACATCGTCCCTGAACTCAAGCCCACCCCATTTCAAATTTTTCGGTACGCCACTGCTTTGACAGTTTTGAATGAATTTTGAAATAAAATAAATTTCTATCAAATCAGAATCCCATTTATCGCCAGCTGCTAAATTGCAAGGGTTTACTTCACTCAGTATTTCTGTCATCTGTAGACCAAATCTGACTGTGATATTTTAAGGAACTACCAAAAGTTTCTAGCCTTAATTAAGTGCTTTCATAGCTCTACTCGCTTCAAGCGCTCTGACGCTATTAAAAATTTGTGTACGTTACCACACGAAAACATGGTCCCATGCACAGCATTTGCCGGCATTAGTAGAACACTAATTTATGCACTCGCAGCAATTGAAATCAAAATTTGACTAAAAAGCTAATGTTGCTTAAAAGTCAAGCTAAGGAAATTATTGCAAAACTGTTCCGAACAAATTACCGCTGAAAAGGCAAGACTCGAACTGGCGCCTTAAATTGGCGTCAGCTGCAAAGCTGGATGGGTCGGCTCAAATTTTCCCGGTTAGTTGGTCCAACTGGTCACCAATCTATAGGCCAAAATAGATTTATAATGCACAACTGAGAAATAGAGCGTCAAAGAGAAGCAAAATTTGTTCAAAAAACCGGAAATTTATAGAGACACAACCGACTTCTTGACTTGTTCGACACATAAAACCACTAAAAAATTTTCTGGTGTTGACTAAGCCTCTTGTCCCTTCAACGAAAGTCGTGAAAAATTTATGCTTGCATCTCTCTATTTTCATCCAAAAATTGCCTTTACTTGTTGTTTTGTCCCTACTCTAGCGACTCAAAGCCATGGAAACAACAGGAATGTACTTAACACGTTGCATATGTGCAATGTGCAAACAAGCGACAGCTTAAGCGCTGTAATGAACAAGTAACCTAATGCTTTTTTTGTTTTTCTTCAATTTTAAAATAGTAAATGCACTGGAAAGTAAGGCCCAAGGACAAATTTAATGCAATGATCGCAAGGTATACAAAAATACTACGTAAAAATCATTGGGCAGCTTCAGGCTTCCCAACTAACTTAGATAATGGTTACAAGAGCTTTAAACATTCCGTCAGTTGATACAACACTAGACTTGGGTGACTAAACTTGACTGTGACTGAGTGACTGTCACTTGAGTTGAAACTTGAACTGAAATTCAGCCATTTTTACGAAATTTTTATGCATGTACGGAACGAAAACATAAAGAGCAGCAGCTGGAAAGTTGTACCGTCACCAGTACAGTAAGCGCTTTAGAGAGCGTGCGGACAAATTTTGCTTACATTTCCGAAGATACTGAAATTATTTAGTAAAATAGCCATCGCTAAGGTGTAGTCACTACGTCCAGGCGCTTGCGTTGCGCCGAAATCGCTAGCTAGCCGAGTATTCATTCTCATTGAAGGTGACACTCACGTATTTTCCTCATACTTTAAAATATTTAGTCTTGTCCTTGCTGTTTTTACGCAGCTCAACAACTCCCAATTGAGCATATTTCTTTGACTCAGATGGCCTCTACAGGGTTGCACATAACCTTTTGCAAGGGGTCTACAGCCTGAACCTGAAATGGTCCAGGAGTGAACTAGGGCTCATTTTAAAGCTAGTTTCAGTGCGGATCTCGCCGCATGTTCGTTTTTGAAAATTGGTCACCATTGTAAGAAACGACAGCCACTTCCACGAAAAACGGAATAACATGGGCGTTTATGGTGTTTCGACGCAGCGTTCCATTGGAGTCGTTACAATTCGAGCAAACTCCTCGGGAATGAGCTGAAAATGCTCAATAACTCTTTAAAACAGTCAAATTTGCCATTTTGGTGAATTGGAACCATCGTGGCTTAAGCACGAACCCAATCAAGAAACACCCAAAACGACCAGAAATCATAGCAAATTTTCAATTTTGGCTGCCATTTCTGCAAATGGTGACCAATTTCCAAAAATAAACACGCGGCGAGATCAGCTATGATTTTAGCTTTAAAATGATCCCTAGGTCACCGCTGGGTCATTTCTGGAATAGGCTGTGGACCCCCTGCAAAAGGTTATGTGCAACCCTGTACGCTGGTGGCTACAACATAAAGCAATGTGATAATAATGTGCATTATCGGTCTGACTTGTACTGAAATAAGACAGTGGGAGGCAGAAGATTTGGGAATTTGAGAACGCTGGCTGCTAGGTTTGGAACTGGCGGGCAGAAAAAATTAATTATTTTATGGGCCGGGCGGGCAGGAAAACCAGCCAGCGGGCCGCAATTTTGGTGTTGAGCAAAAGACTCCGTGCAACAATAGTGGCCACTTGGCCCTTGACTAGTGTGGTAAATTTTCAGGCTCACATCCACCCCATAAGGAAATAGCACCCAAAAATGCGCAAAAGTTGCAAAATTATGGCACATGATGTGCCCCTTTGACATCCCTGTTGATGTCCTTTACACAGTAGAAGGTCAGCGCGCGTACCAGCTTTTGGGCGTACAGTTGCAGTTCAAGTCTACTTGAATGACTCAAAATTAGTGTCCACTCGGATTTGCGATTTTTATCATTGCAATTAAACAAGCCCTTTACGTCCCAATGCATTTACACGAAGTTATGCTTCCAGTGAGTCCAGCAAGTGTCAAAATTCCGGAAGGCTATTCCAGTAAATGGAGTGTGCGGATGCTGACACGAACAGTTAAAATAAGACGGAACAAACGCTTAAAATCATCATCATCATCATCATCATTATAATAAAGCAGCTAATCTTTTTTGCTTTGTGCACTAACTCCTCCTAAACGGTTTGACCTACCGCCAAATGCGATGCATCATTTGAAAGTTGAATAAATTTTCTAGCGAATTGGACGGGTCCGGGGTTGACCCAAGATCATTCTGGGGTCACCAGTACAGGTCAAACTCTTAATTAGAGTGCCATTTCGTGAGAAAAAGATCAATCCGGGCATGCAGCACATCAAAATAATCGCCGAACGATATTCTACAACATTAAGTGACCCCGCACTGACTGACATTGTCGCGATTGACCGTAGTGACAACGCAATTGGCCAAAAGTGACACAAATCCAGTGATAGAAACCTGGGCATGCGACACATCAAAAGATTCGTCTAAAAATTCGAAACAAGGGACAATTGCAAAATTTGGTCTAAGGTTGTCATTATTGACGAAAGTGACGAGAATTGGTGCCAAAGTGTCCAAGTTGTAGAAAATTCGAGGATATGGCAGATCGTTGGAATTAGAATTCCCTTGGCTAGCATAAATCTTGAATTAGGTATGCCTGAAGTGGCTGCTGTGGTTGACAGCGACGACTGGTGGTCCCAATCTGTTCAGCTACAAGAATTCAGCAGAAACCAGTTGTCCGGCACAGCAGAGGAAGTGTTAGAGGAAAGTGTATTAATGAAACAATTACTTCAGTAAATAAAATTTGCGATGTCAAGGGTATAGCCTAGCTTGCCGTTGTGGCTGATAGGGACGAAATTAGGCATGAAAAACCGCCCAGTTTGGATATTTCGCGAAGCTGAAGCTTGAGCAAGATGTTGCTGCCAAGTTGCCGTAAGCTGTGACTAACTCCTGCTTTAGTTTGCAGCCGTAGTCAACATTGACGGCAGAAGACAAAAGTAGTCTGCATTTTGAGGGACCACGTTGAAGCCAGTCATGTCCAGCCAACATATCAAACAAAGGGTAATGCAAATTTCGGAACCAACTTCTGCTCAAATTGGCCCCAGGCTGTAAATTACGAATTGTTACCACCGCGACGATTTGAGATTATCATAGATATTTGGTATAAATCTGACAAAATCAAATTCATTTGATTTACACAGCATAGGTGGTAAAGGCCCCAGAGGGGTACAAGTTGAGTTATAAGTCCTGAATGACAACCTAATCTGTGGCAAACTACACCATCTTGGCAGCAACAGTTGCACTGACGTATGTACGTAGCGTGTGGCAAGGCAGGGTGTCATTTATTCGGCTCAAAGCCTTGAGAGTTGTGGAACTTAAGTGAAATCCGGACACGTCCCACGTTGAAAGATATCTTAAAATCTCGCCTTAAAATTATCTACAAGGTGATATGACCAAGATTTGACTTATACTGTCAGTACTAGCAAGATTTGCGACGCATACTGTACAGCAGACCCTATTTGGATAATTTTTAACAATCCGTATAGCACATGTCTTGAACCGTTACTTAATGCGCTATAGCATTTGTGGACCAAGATCTTTCTGCCATTATCACGGTGCTCAGTATTGACAAGACGGGGCATCACAGGTACCGGCTGTCATTATTAATGCCGAAACTCGTCGTGTGAAAGTTCATTTAAAATAAATTCAGATTATTCACTAGAAAATCTCCGTGTAATCTGTCTGGCATCATCCCATCGGTCCATAGTGACCAGTTCGTGACAGTGGCGTCGGAAGCTACTGTTGAATGCCGGGTACAACCCTGTACCATATAAAAAGCATAACCAGTAGAATAGTAGAGTTTTGGGGGGGAATTGCCCAAAAATTGTAATGTATAACGGGATCAACCAGCGAGGCTAAAAAAATGTAAATACAGTTGCGTGTGGCTGATGTTCTGTACCAGTCATACAAATAGCCATATGTTGGCGCCAAAGGCGCCGATGTTTTTCCAATTTTCCCTCATATTGACCCTCAGGAACTCTCCACACCACAAAATATGCCGGGTACAACGATACTGCTGTACCCCCCACGGATTTCTGTGCCGGGTACATGTCCCCGTGACCCCCCATTATCCGACGTCACTGGTTCGCGACGGGGTAAGCCAATGCGATTTGCTGTCGACTCCTCTGAAACCTTGGACACGTGAAACATAAAAATGCAAAAAAGTTGACAGTGGTGCGATCTAGACGAATTGAGTTCCACAAACAATCAGTTCGCATTTTTGGGTTTCAAGCCGGAACCAATTGGTTGCTACGTACATGAAATACTGTTATTTGTGTCACTCTAATATTCTTGGAGACGTAATGCTTTTGAAAGGCATATAGAGTAGGTTTAGTGGCGGCCCGTAGGGCCGCGGTCTGACTTGTACTGAAACAAGACAGTTGGAGGCAGATGATTTGGGAATTTGAGAAGGCTGGCTGCTAGGTTTGGAACTGGCGGGCAGAAAAAATTAATTATTTTACGGGCCGGGCGGGCAGGAAAACCAGCCCGCGGGCCGCAATTTTGGTGTTGAGCAAAAGACTCCGTGCAACAATAGTGGCCACTTGGCCCTTGACTAGTGTGGTAAATTTTCAGGCTCACATCCACCTCCATAAGGACAGGCGCGAGCCCAGAAATTCATTATAGGGTGGGCTAGTCACATATGATTGCGCCGAAGGCGCAAAAGTTTGGCGGGTTTTTGCCGTGAAAAGTCTATTTCCACATTATTTTTGACCGA
>JAQFYD010001622.1:0-11625 GCA_034694225.1 Bourletiella hortensis
CAGCAAGCAAACTAGCGGAAATATCTAGCAGTATTATCCTCCTAGTCCTAGTCAAGCTGCGCAGCAAATGCAATACACTGCTATGGCCACTGTCTTTGGCCTACACCACGGAGCAAGTAGTCTTACAAATAACAGCAGGAGAACACAATTTTCAGAGTGCAAGTATGCAAAAAATTAGAAGATATTTGCATAATTTATTCGAGGTAGGAACCAGAAGAAAACATCAACCATCGCTTGGAAACGACAGCTCTTCCCGCCTGCCTTTCCAGCCATCCTGCATGGATTCCCGCATAAATTATTCAAATGTCAACCCCAAGCTTTTTAAAGCAATATTTACTTTCTTTCTAACATAATGGACAGCCAAGCGAAACTCAGCATAACCATTTAGTATTTTTCTCCCTTTATGCCTATTCTGCCTGCCCATCCCCTTTCCGATTCAATATTAAAATTTTCTTCCTCTCAAATAATGTCATCTGCCATCCGAGTTACATGCCCGCTCTACACTAAATGACATCATTCGAACAAGGTGAAACCGCATATATATTCTACCGTTCACGTTTCTGCTCATAATAAAAAAATGTCATCAACCATTTCCCTGTCTACTGCACTCCCAGAGCAGATCATCTGCTCCGTTACATGTTATTTAAAGCCCTCCCATGGCAACTACCAGTTTCTTTAGAGCAACTCTGATACGCTCATCCAATCCAGTAAGAATATTATTGTACGTTCCTATATCAATTTATTCCAGCTTCTCACGTATATTTTAACTCCAGACCAGAATGTTGTTCTATTAACTGCTGCAACAAGGTGTCGAACTACAGAAATATGTAACTACGCCTCACTTATTTATTCACCCACTCGTTCACTACCTCGTATCTTAATTGTCTTTTTGCTCCGAAAGACTTGATCGGACTGTGTTTCTACGATTGAAAAAAAATTAATAACACACAATTCGTAAGGCATGAAATGGACTAGATAGCATACCCCAGAGGATTTCAATGTACGTGGAGCCTCATGCCACAACAACAACAAGAGCTACAACAACAAACTTGATATTACTTATAACGTGACTTCCAGATCTCCATTCTACATCATCATCGCCTCTATCATCTTGGTCGTGATGATCATTTCAAACTGGAATGTTTCTCCATGCTTATTATCTCATAAAATAAAATAAAAAGCTTTTAATTGTAAACTTAGCTCTAACCTATTCTGCGTGCCATGCATAATTCAACAAAAGCAATATTTTCTTAGTCATAATAGCTCCACATAAAACAAGCAAAGTCAGCACTGAACCAGTTGTTTGCTTCACGTAAATCAACGGCGTCGGCAATAATGCAAGGAGGCATTCACCTATACCACCTGAACTGCTGCTTCCTTCTCATGAAATTACCTGATCTGACAGGACTAGATCTGTAACAATTGTTCCACAGAGTATCATTCACCTTCAACATTTTGTTCAACAATGCGAATCATCATTGTTATTATTATTATTTAAGTTGCCATTAAAAATCCCATTTCTTTTGAACCATGTTATTGCAAACCTGCGGTTCAATAACGAGGTAAAGTACGCTCGCACTACTACCTCACATGACCTCCGTTTGCTATGGTTACATATGTATTAGAAAATATTTCCAAAGCAAAAACCGCCACCACTGCCACCACCACCGCCTAACATTCCAGTAAAATTCTGCCTCATAGCCAAAATCATTTCAAGTGGTGCAACCACATAAATCGAAAAGACCCTCACACTTAAAATGCCAACGCAAAACGACCCCATAATGCTCCTAATTCAATCAACTTCCTCATTTCTCATCTCCTGCCAACTTATTCCCCCAGCATTTAATTCCATAAAGGAGTTGACCTTTTCTTGAAGAGGTCTGCAAAATTTACACTCTCAAACAGATGGCCCATAAAATAATCGGTGCTTGTCCTTGTACTAACACGGCTTAACACGATGGTGCAGGAATACCGGAACAATATCACACTCCCTTTCAATCTCAACAGCAACTGGGAGGAGTCCAGTCCAAACTGATTTAGACAGCAGCGTCACACGGAACCCTGCAGACAGACAGACAAACTCAGATGCATTCACAGGTGTACTGGAAAATCAAGTCCACTTGCCTGGACTTTCAGCATGGACATGCCACTTAAGCGTATTATTATGAAGATCAAGTACGATACAAGTACTATATACCTACTAAATGTTATTACAAATTCAATTCCAATCCTTTCCCTTATAGTAGCTGAGGATTATTGAACCAAAACAAGGAACCATTTTGTAAGTAGTTTTCGTGCGGAAGGGCTCACCGTTTCTGTGCACACTCATAATGATAAACCTCATAGAGCATCAAATCCACTACAATTTTACGGTATAACTACGACGGCTTTACGCAGAAAAACAGTCCTAAGGTTAACCTCATATAAGACCTTAGCTCAAGCCGTGTGTGCGTGTACATAAGCGTGTGTGTGTGTATGTGAAGAGATTCAGATTTTTTTGATAGCTGCATAATAATAATACAGGGAGGGACAAGAAGAAGTCAGTGGTCGGACGATTACGACTTCTACACTATAGGAGCTTCTTCATCATCTACTGGTTTTCTTCTTCTTCATCTTCAAGTTACACCACAAGTCTCTTCACTTTTCCTCGCTTGCCATCTGTGCTCCTCTTTGATGATGATGATGATGACGACTTCTCCTCCACCTTCACCTTGTCTCGCATGTTGAATTCCGTGAGCGGGTCTTCTCGTATAATAAAAGTCGTCCTAGCAGTTTCAAGGAGATGCTAATGTTCCAAGTGGTAATGTTGATAGTGGTGGCTGCCCGCGTCTCATTCTTCCAAATTCCTCTACTTTTTTATCCATATCATCCAGGCATAAACTTACTATATGTCCTCCCGTACATAACAGCTACAATACTACTGCTGCAATGATGATTCAAGGTGATCTGATTTTTTTGCAGTTACAGAAGCAACAAACATGACGACGATGAGATAAAAAAGTCGCCCATACTGCATTTTCTTCAATTTCCAAAGCCACATCATTAGAAAAAATATACCAAAGATTTATCTTCCTCCATAGGGGAAGAAGTAGTTCTTTCTACAAGATTTTAAGGCTCTTCAGATAAGCGCGCATAATACACACACACACACACCTATATTACTCACACACATGCATTTAACGATTAATTCGCTGGATTTCACAACCCTGTGAAGAGAGAGAGATTATAGGTCGAGCCAGGGATTTTTTCTGTCCATCTCTCCCTAAGTCAGTCGTCAGAAGCGAACAAGAGTAACCATACGTCTAACTACTGACTTGTCTTTAGTCTTGATTCTGACATAACCACCTTGCTCAAAACATTTTTTTCCTTCATATAATTAGTTGGTCTTTTAACAGGCACATATTTCTTCTTTTTTCTCCCCCACATCTTCTCCTCTATCTTCCTGCTACTTCTTCATATCTACACATACACACGCACAGGCACACATATAGCCACATATGACGGCCAACTTGTGATATCCTCACCCTGCAATCATCATACATTATTTTCATATCATAAAAATAGGCAACCCTCAACTGCTACTAACTACAGCAGCAGCACACTTACAATGATAAACCAGTTCAGCCAACGAGCAAGCAACGGCAGTGTCTTCGTCTCTTTCACAGTTTGATCAGTATGGGATGAACTAGTGTTAGTAACTGTGAAAAGGCCTATACCTACTAGACTCCAAGCAGAAGCACTCATGAAATCAAGTCTGGTGTAATTACCCACCCCAACAGAGAGATCAATGAAGTAGTTCATCTCATCTAATTGCCCCAATATAACCTAATGCACTGCGGCTCCACTTCCTCTCATTCTCTGTGCAACTTCAATATAAGTACAAAAGAGTTCAATACATCCATTTTTTGCTATATTTCACTCACTGGCCCGCCTCCACCACCTTTTAAAATTTCGCTTCGCCCGTATTCCACACATTCACACTTTATGGGCATTTTTCAAAAGAGTTGCGTTGTAATAAGAAAAATCCGCGTGTGAAGGATGGCCTATACTAATCCTTAATGCCCTGTCCGCATCCCATTACCATCATTACATAATATTTTTATTCCACTTCAGGAACAGTTTCACAGCTTCCAGACAACACATAATAACTACCTGCTACCACTCCACCTACATTTAAGCTTGTTCAAAACACCTTCCGATCCATCTCCATGTTTTTGTACGCATTCATCCCTCGGCTAATTAACACAGCCAAGCACCCCGTTAAGTGTCCGTTTGACTCGTATTTTTATGTCTATTCTGACCGGCTAAAGCAATGATAAAAATTAGAGCAAAAATCCTCCTCTCATCACCACCACCACCATCATCAGCAAAAAGAACAAGAACAATAACGTCAACAATTCTCTACCACCATGATTATTATCTTACCAAACAAAGTCATGATAAACAAAAAAAATTACAGGTAAGAGACGTCAAAATCTCTTGTCTGGCCCCCTTCAAAACCCAAGACAGGTTTTTATTAACTGCAATCAAAGTCATTTAATATCTTACGAGCATCACTGCTTATGCTGAAACATTGCTATTATAGCCCTATTCAGCATGATAACAGATGTGCCAACAGAACTAGTGCAAAATAGGAGCAATACTCTCATCATCGTTAGCAATAACTACTAATTGCAACAGAATAATAATTACTGCAACTGTCAATAGTACACTCTTAGTTTGGTATGCAATCCAATGCTCTCTCGCTAATGATGCTTTGGGAATTCGATTCAATTCCAGACAGGGTCTCATTTATTCACTTCCCTCATCATTCTTCTTTTCTTCTTCGTCGTCGTCTTCTTCTTCTCCTCTCACCAGCGAACAAAGCAGCCAGAGAATGTGCTAGTCGAACAAACCAATAAACACAGTTGGATCACTACCACTATACCTTCACTATATTACATCTCCCTTCCAAGATTAATGCGACTTATCATCCCAGAACGGGATCTCGTTAACGGAGACGACAAAAGTCAAACAGAAAATAATGATTTCACAATACAATACAAATGCTCTCGCCACATGATCCTCTCACAAACTTATGATAATCATACATTATCTCTTACAACCTCGACACAATGCTACCAAACATATCATCATCAGCGGACCAAAGACGGGTCAGTATCAATAACAACAGCTATAAACTCTCTTCACATTCAAATTCCACTGTATAATAATCAGATGAGTATGAGAAGAAGAAAAACTAACACAGCATTCCTATATGAGACCTCCGTTCAAGCTAAACAAAATGTTCCGAGACTTCCTATACTATACGACTAGCCAGCATGAAATTTAGTACCAGTATACTGATGACCCGATATTGCCGTACAGCACATCGCTCTTCTATCCTTCACTAGCAAAGCTGCTGCAAGAGTTGCTAATGGTCCTGATTGGCAAACAAGTAAAGCAATTTAACTATTCTGAATAGTTCCAGGTCACATCTATCTACGCAAACGAGTTGTCCACATGGGATCAAACACATTGAGCATACTATTTCAACTGTATTTCGGTGGTACGAACATTTTCCAGCCGAATAGTACATTCAAGATTCCGAATCAGCTCCCATCGGTTTCCTTCAAGAATCTAACGAATCTGCCGTGACGTTGATACTTAAGCCATGAAGCTATTTCAGTAAACCTGATGATGGTAGTTCTACAAACATGCAATAAAAAGTGCGTGGATATAAAAAACACGCTCCCTCATCCAAATACTGCTACACGCACTACGTGCACGTACACCAACCAGTTCAATCTTAAACGTCGTATCACATACAGCTATATATGCTTCAGCCGCCAGCGGCTTCATACAAAGCTCACAATTGGGATGTACAGCCGTATTAAATTCGGTAGAAAAACACACCAGACTGACTGGAAGAGAGTTGAACAGACACATTATTATTATTACTCCTACCACCACCATCAGTACTACTACTGTTATTACCTTTTCCAGTGACGAGCAGCACCACTTTTATCTCACTTATGGATGTCCATCCATTTATGAATACACTCCAAGGCATGAGAACACCAGGTTTTGTAGACACAATTGCTATTATTATTACACTCCCTTATGCATATTCTGATCTCTAGTAACGCATTCAAATTCACAGATTACTATGCCCAGTCAGTCAGTATCCCCCTGGAGAATTACATGATGCGGGTCCATATTTTTCTTTACGCAACTGACTGACTCACTGCCTGCTTCTTCTCAGCATTAATTCTGATTTCACACGTGACCATCTTTGCCACCTACCTACTGTTGCACACATACCACAAATAGTTTAAACTGACTACTGTCATGCAAAAAATGCACCTATTCCACATCCCCAGCCACGTTGAAGTAATGCTATAATACACAAGCAACCTTGATGCGGTTCTTGTTCACGAAACTTGCGTGCGTGTGTGTCGATATACAGGAATTGTTAATATGTTCTTTCACTAACGTTCCCGTGACACACACATTTCATCTCTGAGTGAGCTTCACGGTAGTACAAGGCAAAATACTGTTGCTCCTTTCGTCAACAAGACCTTCACTCTCACGCTTGCCGACGACGAAGAAGTTGTTTTTCCACGAAAGAAGTAAAACCAACCGCTGCAACAACTCACAACTTCACTTAGTCAGCCAAGCGCATATTGGAAGAAAAGTACCGGAGGGAAATCCATGTATGAGCAGCAGAGAACAGACGCTTGCTTTTTCATCCTCTCCGTCAGTTCAGTACATTTACAACACAAATTCTCAACTCATAAATATATTCACCAGCGAAATGAAAGTCATGAAAAATCTATCTTGCTTACCTCTAAGGCACATCTGAAATATTCCAGAGATTAGATGTGACTCTAGCATGGAAAATTGGACGACAACGTGGAAAAATTACGTCCACATAGAAAGGCACGAGGGTCTGTGAGTGACTACAGCCCTTGCTAGCATACATGTAACACAGACAAATGGAGGTAATGTTGACATTCTGTATGCAACTAACTAGCTGCAGGGTCATTACAACCGTGCCGTAAGATTGCATACAGGAACTACTCCTACTTGTATTATAATTTAACCAGTGCAAACATTCCTATCGCATCAACCTTCCACGACATACAAGGATGGATACAAATGTAAAATACATAGAAGAGGCCATATGATGTATACTGTGAGACAATTTCCTTAATTAATCTTATATGCAATGCAATTTGCCATCTGCCTAGGTAAAAGAGACAAATATTAATGATGTGAACTCGCCCAAGTGTAAGTCTCCTTCTGCTTACTCTGTCTGCTTCTCTCTCTCTCTCTCTTTCTTTCTTTCCTTCTTTCTCCATATATTAGCCACCTTTCTGCCCTGCTCACTGCACATTTTCCTCCTTTTGCCACATAGTCATATATGAATGCACACACGTCCTCGTCCCTGTCAAATATGTCACGCGAAAGGCACATACCCATACTTATCCACCCACGATAAGCCTCTTTTTTTTCTCTCCATCATACTTTGTTGACCATACTGAACACCATTGCATGTAGAACGTATTGGAGCCTCTGGCTGCTACAACTACGACTGCTTCTGCCTTCACAACTACTGCCTGCTTTCTGCAAGAGTAAAATTTCTTTTTTTATGGAAAGAAAAAAATCCTTTATCGAGTTATACACCAGGGATTCTCCCGTTTCATAACTCTGGTCTCGGAAATCACGGAATTTACAACAACGCCGTCCTTCTCTTTCTTCAAGCTCACTTCCCCTTCAAAACTCGCCAAAGAATTTTCCGCCTTTCCAATTTCAGCGCCCTACACAAAAGCATACACACACACTTCCTTTACTCGTGCGTGTATGCATCCTGGAGAGAAGGAAATAGGAGCATTACCCGCCAAACTTGTTACCAATACTATTGGCAACCACTGGCCACTACAACTATAGTTATGTGCACACCACCATGGCCTTCCTCCTACAAAAGTGCTCAATAAATATCACTCGGCTGGACAACAACTGCACCACTGGAACTGGCAAAAGCCTCTGAACCATAGAATCTAACTGAGAAATACATACAAATTGCATCGATTTTCACATATTATCTCCAAATGTATGGCTTGATCCTCTCACTGTAAAATCGCTCTAAAAGCTGCCGACTGGAAAACTGCCACATTTCCCCATTCTTTCAATTCTGCACGATATCCTAGTCGTAAAATTTGGAATCCCATCTCCTTTCTACACCACCGCTGGCTCTATGCAGGCAGGCCATGCCGCCATGCTACGTCAAGCCTACTTAAGCAGTGCTTCCGCAAGCCAACGCATACAGGTCATATTAAAACGAGAAGGTCACATTCCATCGGATACATCCTTCGACAACCCAACATTCTCCACCACAAAAGATGTACATAAGACTGCCGACGGATGAGCTGAGACATTTCAGACAATGAAGTTAAATATGCCCTCACAACAATCCACACCGTCTAACCGACCTTGACCTGAGAAAATCTCAGGGATTAATCCAAGAAACTCAACGAAGAATTTAATCTATTTTAATTTTAACTGTCATCGGTAGGTACCTGGAAGAATGAAGGCGAAATAGAAAGGAAATACAAGGAAACTGAAACACGGAAAGGAGAGTAAGTCGAAAAAGTCCGCAGTTCCACAATTCCATCAACTGTTAACTCTTCACTGGACTTAATCCCGACTGGAAGTCATACAAAAACTTGCACCCGTAACACTTGCTCCTGCTTCGATGACATACTTACTCGATCAACCAAAAGCTGCTACCTACAACAGGAATTATTCGAGGTATCAAGCAACTGAAAAACTTGAATCTCTTCCTTCAACAGCTACAAAGCAATTCACTCATTTTATTGCACTTACATAAACACAACGGCCTTGCTATCCATCAATCAAATTCATCTCAGAATTATAATTGTTCGGGGATTGTCTCTAACAAAAAACACACTTCATGATTCCAACAGGTCAATCACGTCGAGGAGCCCTCATATAACTGTAACTCTCCAATGAAAATACTTGAATGACAATTAATAAGCCAGTAGGACGGCTAAAGCCAAGCCCAGCATTACCGACAGACGAGAATAAAAAGTTGCTACTATTTCTGTGCATTCCTTACACTTTGTCTCTCTGACACTCTCAAGTCATAACATAAATTATAGGACCATCACCACAACCAATGAGGCTCATACGCTATTAATAATTGTGTTATGATCCTACCACACACTTCTTCGGCGAACACACAAGCGGAAGTTTTGCCAGAGCGGAAAATTGGAGAAGAACATGAGACATTGAATGTGTTCCCTTCCCACTCTTTCCCCTCCTTTCTTGTCTAAGACCGAATTTTTACTATGTTCTACAGAAAACGGACAGACAATCTATCCAAGCTTGGCAAATTGCTCCATACTCCAGTTCTCTTATATTGTACGTATACTCCTCCTTTTCCTCTTTCGCTTTCTCTCGCCTCTTCCTAAACAATGGTCACTTCACAAGGTGCTGTGGTATAACTTAATCGGAACTCCTTGTGAAAGCAATCTCTTCCACCTAATACTTCCTACATAGTTTCTCCCACGGATAACACTCCTCTCATCGTCTACACTTACACGTCAAAAAGTTAACAAATTTCCTCCATGTCTCCCACTCTTCTCTATTCTCCACCCAAAGTAGCTACTCGCTAAGTAAGTTCTACGCTTCCTATAACAAGGATGGATGGAACGGAAGCAAGCTTCTTGCACAAATCTGAATTACAATGCTTTTCAACTTCAACTTTCCTTCTTCTACTCCAAAGGATTCAACCCGCATGAATGGAGGAATGAGCTATATCCAGACTAATTTGGTCCCATCACACAGGCCTAAGTCAAAAGCAACCCAAGTATTTTTTCCATACTCTCCGACATCACTGCACTTTATTTTTCTGGGTTCAAAAATTAGTAAAACTTGTATCCTCACTTACATTTGCTTTCGCTTCTTTCCCCTTCCTCTTCAAGAAGTAATCTCTTCTCATGAAAATCCTCAGCGATTAATTACCATGAAAATTAATATCGTCGTTTCTTAGAACCATAGCCTCCAATATGCATGTCATCTTGCTCGTGTTGAACTTTAAATCCACCCGGCAACCATTCCCATTCCCTACTTCGCTCCCTCCGATGGTTTCATTTGGCAAGAGTCAGAACTCATTTACAGACGAGATGGATCCTCCTTGAAAGCCTCTTGGGACCCTAAATCAATAAATATTTTGTTCGTCCCTCGAATTATGTTTCCTAGTTCCTTTTCCCACAACCAGCCACTCAGACACATAAAAACTAAAAAACCATGAAGTGTGATACAAGAGTAGCACGCCTACAGATTCCATCCTAATTTTAAATCCATCTTGTCAAAACATAGCTGAAAATGTTCATGCTACTTAGAGCTGCTTCAGGAAGAACGTCAAGAAATGTTCAGTAAGCCTATTTTATTTTATTACTATAATCCCAAGGAAGCGACGGCGAAAAATTTCTTGGTCCTTTCAGACCTTCTTCCACCATCTTGTCTCCTGAAAACTTGGAAACATGTACATTTGAGTAGCTTCCGACCGAAGGACATAATTCTGCAACAAGAGAAGAAAGTCTTGATGATAACAGATAACTACGTAGCAATGGCTCAGTTTAAGTTCTCATGGTCATTACATCATGCCCCCGAAATTCAGCCTGAATAATTCTACTACCATTCGTTGATATGCTGGTTGACACAACTTCATAGTGTGACGACCTACATGCAAATCTCAAGATGGATAGACGTACCATGCGGGTAGCAAACTACTTAGCTACTGACCTGGTAATAAAATCCAAGGAGAAAATCCCCTTTAGTTGCTCTTTTCACACTTTCAGTCCCAGAAAAATCTAGAACAATGTAGAATATAGGAAAATAATATTTTTCGGGGAGGGAAACATAACGTGCTAGAGGAAAAAGCAAATTTTTTTCGCACGCACATTCCAAGTTTGACTTAATAATAATGAGTAATCTGGAGGAGCCGCTACTACACCGCCTCTGCTAACATGCCTCACCGCATTCCTTCTTCCTTCTTCATCAGATTTAATACTTTCCAGACTCTTGTAATCATACTGGCCGACCATATAGGCAAGTGGCTACATCATGCATGGGAATAATAACATCCAAAGTGAAGGGCGAAATTTTATACGAGCCATTCACTCACTCCGAATATGGGTAAGTGGCGTGTTTTGATATTTCTGCATGAAATGGAAAAGTACATACTGTTGATGTCTGCTACTGTGAGAGAGCAAAGCTTGAGCTTTAATTATGCAGAATTAAGAGGGGGAAATTTTTCGGAAAACACACAACAACATCCAACTTTCTTGATATAAAAGCCTCCTTTTGCCTGCACTCACAACTTTTCCCTTATTTATTTCAACCTAAATACACACGCGTTGCTAACTCCTTTCCCTCAAGTTTATAAACACTTAATCTTGTACTGCTGACTACATGAAATTCTCGTTAATGAATAGATGCTGGAAGCGAACGATAAAATTCCAAGTCTGTCAAGTCCTTCTCTCTCTCTCTCTCATGATCCACCAAAGTTTAATCTAAAGGCGGCCTTCAAAATTACTACTACTACTACTACTACTA
>JAQFYD010001623.1:0-11621 GCA_034694225.1 Bourletiella hortensis
TGGAACTTGCACTTGCACGTATATTCCAAGTACAAGTGCCAAAGTTCCACCTGAACTTGCAAGTCCGCCCAGCTAAGATCTGTTGCCCTCACAGAAACATCATCATAATTCCCGACTGAAGGTGATCATTCCCTGCAAGGAGATCTACACAATAGGACAGCTTCTGTCTCTCACATTTGATCAAAGAACTAGCGCAGCATTAGCTGCCAACTTGAGAACGGCCTTGAAACCAGGATGAAGACATTTCTCATAACTTTATTCGCCATTTGCTTCGTGGTCCTTTCGATGACTCCGACAAAGACGCTGGCTGTGGATGGAGACGGCAAGTGCATAACGACTGATGACTGCTTGAAAGGAATCCCTGCAGCTGGCCAGCCGCCCCAACCTGGCACCTGCTGTGACTTTTACAGGGAGCTGCCGGAAGGTACCTGTGTACCACAGAAGAAGGCCAAAAAATGTCAGTCCTAGTAGGCAATACCCTAGTAGGCAATTTGGAGTTGCATGAAAATTTTGTGGTTGCCGTGAAAACCTAATGTCATTGTGCTCTAAAGGTTTCCCAGAGAGTTCCGATGGATGATGATTGCAAGGCAAGCTTTACTGAGGATGCTAATAACTGGTGCAAAATAAAAACAAGCTAAACAAATCAATTGGGCAGTGATCTCGCGGATTTGGTTTTTGATATTCGCCTTCTCATGGCTGTATGTAGGATTCATTTTCATCACACAATCTTAAGTCCACGTCGGTCGCATTACATGATAATGACCTCAATTCATAATACAAGTCACCCATGAATGGTTTAGATATTTAGATATTGAGTAGGTCCATAAATACAAGGCGACACAGAGGGTCAAAGCCATACAGCTTCGTATAGCGCTACAAAGGAAGCTGGGTTGAAAGTTAGGACATCTAAATGCTCAGAAATTACATTACTGGCCTTTTTATCAACAAAGCCACTTGCGAAGTTAAATTTTAACAGCACTCACACGTTGCGAAGTTTGCATTCACGCAGAGCCCGACCACCACATCCAATAAATACAATGTAAATGCTGTTGCCACGCGTGGCCATGCATTTCAAGGATTAATTTCTCTTCTTTATAATAAATTCTGTCTGGATCTCTCTGGAGAAACTATACTAAAGCATAATTAAATGATGCGCATGGTTGTGTGATTTCGTTTTAATATAGTTCACCGGTGCGAAAGGCTGCATGGTGAACCACGGCATTTATGGAGCTCCTGGACTACTGATGTATGGTGTTTTGTATCTGCGGTCGTCATTATTCACAAAGTAAGTCCCACTTGTAGCACTTACGGCCATGCGTTGCTGTCAAAGGTCTTTAACCTCCTCCAGGTCCAATCCAAATTCCAAAGACGAGCTTAAAATGGCGCAGTAGTGCCGAGTAGTGATGGGCTTAATTACCTACTACAGTGGAAACTCGCTATAACGAACATGCGAATAACGAATTTGATAGGTATAACGAACACACTTTTGGATCCCCAGACGTGAAAATAATGCTATATGTGCAATGCGTATGACGAATTAATCGTTATAACGTATGAATTTTCGGGGTCCCTTGAGCATTCGTTATATCGAGTTTACACTGTATCGATACAATCTTTGTACATCATAACCACGGCCAAAATCATAATTAGCCTTGGTTTTCGTGATTTCGCTAAAAATGGAATAAAACCCAGAATTGAACGCACCGTTTACAGTCACCTTGAACGATGGCACATGGCACAGCAGTTCTGCTTTCGTAATCATGAATGCCTTTACTATCAGAGTTGACATGGAAATAAAATTCAATTTGTGACAAAAATGACCGATGGACAAAAGTTTCTGTCGAGCCGTACCTGTTAGTAAGGTCATGCTCCATTGCCACCTCTAATGCTAATGTGCGGGATTTACTTAACAGCTCCATCTCCATGCTCAGCTTCTTTTCAGCGAGCGGTTGCCATATAGAACTGGATTTACGCAGCTGCTCAAACAGCAGGCAAAGATAGCCAGCGCCCTCTATACTTGCGGATCTATGGCGAGTGCAGATTCAAGGTCAATCCAAAACCTGTGAAAATGGCAAAAAAGAGAATTATCAGTCATTAGTCTGGTGTTTCTCTGTAAAGTACTTTTGCGCGCAATGGCGATATCAGTCAGTGCGACCGGTGCTGACTAATTAACTGCTATAGCAGAGAAATAAGCAGAATAGCAATAGATTTTACTGTGACGAGTTACATACCACTTTCATAAAGATCACCGCGAGTTGGTCCACAGTTTCGTCACCGTTAAGTCATTAAAGTTATATAATTTTTGGTCCATGGAAAATTTTCAGCTCGAACGTGGCCGACGCGCCTGGTCGGGAGCTGTTATCTGTGCAAAATTGTATGAAACGAAAATATAAGCATTGGCTCGTCGCAGGCACTGAATACAAGTTCTAGCAGAACTTCAAAGAAATTCGATTAAGGTCATATGTGAAGGTTTAAGGCTGAAGAGTTTGTGGCTAAAGATTACGTACGTTCCGTACATTGAGTCTTCACCCTTCATCACTGATTCATTGCTATGCTGCGAAACACCTTTGTATTGTGCGTATTATTGCATTTCCTAGCCCTCACAATCCTGAGAAGAATACCTCTTTCCATTAATTATAGTGCAAAACGTAAAAAAATGAGTGATTGCCGCAAGATTTCCTGCAAAATGCGGAAAAACATGTTGCGGAGGAGGGAATAAATTTCCGTATTCCAAAACCAAGTCCAAGTTGCGTGTACGCTTACAAATATGTCTATACGACATGATAAATCACGAATGAAGATTACAGTGGTGGTCATCGTCTTGATTCACAAACATTTATTCAGCAGCAGGCACCCCTAAGAATGGGATTATGGCATGCAAAGTCTGGGAAAGCGAGGTCATCTATAGCTGTACTTGGATTCACCATTAACCAAAACTTCCACCCGCCTCATCGGATCCGTGGAGCACTTGAGATGACTTTGACCAACGTAACTCATCAAAACCGTGGCAACTACACACAAAACAAAAATCCATTGGTCAACCTATGTTGCCTTTGACGACCAGACTGACAATGTAAATATGTGAATAATTGTACCAAGTTTGTGCCCAAAAATTACGGGACAACCAGCATGATATGACATGTCATCAAAGGCTCCCGAACTCAGAGTGTTGTACCAGAACGCGACTGACCCCGCCTTAATAGGAATTTGAATGCCGGCCTGTGGAAAAACGGTCATCCCTCCTTTTTCTGGCTCCGTCGCCTGCGCACTTCTTATGCATTTGTCCCATGTACTATTAAGATAACGTTATATTGCAGCATATCTTACGTGAAACATGAAGGTCGCCATTCCTTTCCCTTCGTTTTGTCCCCCATGTCCATCCTCCTGACCACTCTGAGGAGAAATTAGAATCGCTTACATTATTATTAGTGCATGAAGTTCATGCCATGAACCCAGCCAAAAAGACGGGCAAAGGGACGGTTGAGTGTGATTCAACTGCTATCTGCCATGGTGACGGCAATGAATCCTTACGGAATCTGCATGCAGTCCGTGATGGCCTCCGGGAACTTGTGCATGTACTGATATTGCACGTCTTGCTGTGTTTAACCCAGTTATGCTACTCGCCAAGTTCAGCGCCCCCAGTGCATCCTCAGAGTGATTTTCGTACAGCAATGAGCTGACAAATCGGCAAAAGCTTGCATCCGTCCCACAGTGGGAGTAATTCATCCCAGTACCGTTCCTTAGAAATGCCAACAGCCGTTGGCTTAAAATGTCGTGGAACATAACCACCTCCGGTTTTGGATGCATGGAAAGTAATTCCACTTGTAGTGGTCCAACTCTAAAGTAGGGGTGATTTTGGTGTTCGTACCAGCAAAAGAGTTTGCTTTGCTCTTGGATTGTCTGCATTAAGAACCATATGTACTTTCAGTTTTTTAGAAACAACGAATCTTATTGAGCCAGTGGACCTCATCTACAACGCATCTTTACCTGGTGACGCTTCCCTTGACAAAGTCCAATCAAGTTTATATCGGAAAACTCCAATTCAGTTCGACCTTTGAACTCATCGTACAGAGTACAGAGTTTCCTTTCTGGTTTTGAGCTGCGTCAAATTTCTTAGGCCTGAGACGGGACTTGTGTAAAACGTGGGATCATCTTCGGAGAACTTGACCAGAAGCCTATCGTGCTGCTTGGTTTACAAAATTATCCACCGAAACACAGCTTGGGATTGAGTTTCAAATCTCGTTGGTCAGGCTTACCACTTGTTTTGAAGTTTCAAGCTGTATTTCTGCCTCTGTCAGACTCGATGTCGTGTCATTTTCCAAGGCGATTTTGGCAACTGCAGTTTCCATCCAATTGATAGCTTGGTAAAAGTAATCTTCGGCAATGGCGTGACTACCAATTTCTATGCATTGCTTTGCCGACAGAATGATCCCAGTATCAACGCCTGCCACTATGCCTCGACTGATCTTGGAAACGGAATGACGTCGTCAGTTAATAGTGTTTTTCTAAAAAACTGAAATAGAAGCTTAATGTTACCAACATCCTGAGACTTCAAGTGGTAAACAAACTGCATGTTTAGGATTCCTGTCATTATGTCATCCAGGTCTCGTTTTAGCGGCCCGTCACTCTCGTTGTAAACTTTGCCAATGTAATCGCCAACTTCTGCTCCTCAAAAGGTATGGCTGCTTCACACCTCATCCTATTGTCGCTATTCTCAACATGATCCATGACTTACCCATAAGTTCCACGCAGTATTTTTCTGGCAGCCGCAATAATTTCTTGATGTAACTCTCAAACCTCCAGAATGCGCGGTAGACGGCCAATGGGCTTCGTGACAGCTTGCGTACTGCTTCATTAACAGTTGCATGCGGATGCGGGTTCAACGGTATAGCGCCGTATGCGCTTTCGTTGAAGTCTTGCAAGTATCTGAGAACAAGTGACTGCGCTTGGCCATTGCCAACTTGTGCTATTCCGGGAGGGAGTAATCGCTTGATGTTTTGATATATTTCCAAATCCAGCTGAATCAAAGCCTCGAGGTTCCCACTGGGGCTCTGCGCATACTTCCTAACGCGAGCATCCAATTTGTTATCTTTGACTTCGCCAGCGTATTCTTCAGCTACGGACAGGGGCTACAACGCGATGCAATTAGTCAAAGTCGGCCCACATATGCACTCCACTCCACCAAATGCGCCTTTTTGCTACTTACTTCTCGCTCGTCAAACTTCTCTTGTTCAATTGTTTTGTGGACGAGTATCCTTGGGACTGGAAGTGCCTGAAGTTGGAGGGCATTTATTGTCCGCAATATACCGTAAACCATTTAGATTTCAAATTTAATTAAGGTTACCTTGCCATTCACAAGTACTCGAAACCGCTCCTTTGGACGCAGTAAACATTTCCTGATTTTAAATTGATCATTAAATCGTATAGTTTTGAAGGCAACTGTAAAACATTACATATCCTGGTCATTTTAGGGTTGACCGAAGCGTATGAAAGCAGCAAGCCAGCAGTTTACCCAATTTCTCGCCCCACACGACCGGACATTCTTCGTGGGCTGTGGAATAATCTGGAGTTCCGTCGGAGTAAGTGTTGAACCAAAAGACGGCGGAGCCCTTACTTGGGACAGCGGTGGCTAACTGGTTGGAAATACGGTGTAGCCTCCTTTGGCCGCGTCATTTAACTGAAATAGACGCAGAATGAGATAATCATCGGTGAAAATTGGATTCAAACTTTGGGAATTACATAAATCATGGTTGTGGAAATCTTGTCTCCTCGGCTGTCAGCATCGCCCTGCTGCAAATGGACTCTTAAATCACATGTACCACTGCGTCAAAAATTACAACCCTCACTCTAGTACTCACAAAGTCTACATGAGTCTCAACGTTGCCACCAGGAATGAGACTGACAAATTCCGTGGGATCCGAAGCGGTTGGCCCTGTAGTTTCCAAGCCCGTCATTGCTTTCAGTTTTTGCCCCATCCCATGCTCAGTTTTCCTACCCACAGCAGCGCCAGAGGGCACAGTCGAAGAGCTGATTTCCGTCACCTCAACGTCACTGAAGGTGAAGGCATTGTAGACTTGAACAACGTCAGGGTTGCGTGAGAGAAACTCCATCCTCAAGGGGCCGACGGTAAAGACCTTGTTGATCTTGAATTCGTGCCAGCAGAAAAGATGGGGAATGGCCTCTGGTGTCTGGAATTTGTAGAAACTTAAAGGTCAACAGACTCAAGTTGAAGAAGGTAGAAGCACTTAACTTGCATTTAAATTCTCTCCTGAGCAAAGACTTCTGACATTTATTTGCCAGAAGGAGCAATTATTTCTTTCTTTTATTCCTGCAAACTTGTTCCGTTGGATTTCCTTCACACTCGGAACCATTTCTTGATTTGCGGCTTTCAATGTCTTGAGGGATTTGATGAAGAAAAAGGGATCCTTTAATAATTGTGACTTTGGTAGTAGTATATCATGCTGTGGGATTTCAAAGCGAGGAAAGGGATTCATACGGTAGTTTGGATTCATAATTTTAATAATTATTTTTGCAATGTAATAATAAGTCTAAAAACCTGTTCGCTTACGTATTTAATAATTTCCACTAGCTCAGCATTTAATGTTGGAATGTCAACCGTTGTGTCATCAAGCATGGCTAGCCGCTTCGCTTCCACCAGCCACTCAACCGCCAGTGTGTATTTCTTCCGCAACTTTGCCCTGACACCAATGTGGTAACAATGACACGCCTGTAGCTTCGTGGTAGATGTAATTCCAAGCACAAATCCTTGCGATAGCTGGAAAAATTAGACCAAAAAAGTCTGAGTGGGTTCAACTTGTGCCAACATTTTTGTAGATTGGCTCAAATAAGTTCCTATTACGTCTGCAGCTTTCAAGTTGTATATGAACTGAATCTGAAGGATTACATCAGCCGCATCCGCCAGCTCATTGCGTAAAGGAAAGCTGTAGTTTCCAAATTCGTCTTTCAGAGCGCTCAAAAAGGGGTGATCTAATTATTATAAACTCAAAGTGTCGTCGAGGTCAATAATTGCATAGCAGCTGAAAGCTGAGAATTTCTGGTGTGGCTGATGGACCACCCTGAAGACTGATTTGACCTGGATTGAGATAGAGATGAGGCAGGCTGTTCAAGCTGTAGAGGAAATGGCAAAGCCTGTGTATGACCGTAAACACGGCCAATGGATTCCTAAGAATTTCCTTCACATGATCCGTCCTACTACGATTATTTGTTCTGCGGCTGCTGTTACTGATATTCTCCAGCAAGTAGCTGCGCAAAAAGTTTTGTGCATTAGAAAGCTGTCACCATGAGTTGGCTTAAGTTTTCCAACAACTGAAATTTACTTAAAACGATCGAACAAACTTACTCCTCTACAGCTGCTGTCAACAACGTTGATGAGGATTTCTGTCCATGCGCCTCCCAAGTTTCCTTCAAGGTCTTTAGTTGTGCCGTTAATTCAAAATCTATATGTGCCAGATGTCTCAACTCTTTGCTTCTTCGACGTGCATTGAAATGTTCTGTTTTCCCTTCAACAAATTCCTTGCTTAACGCTACCGCAATAACGATAGCTGAAGTAACGATGAAGAAATGTTTACCATGGAATTTTGCCATATTTCTTTGGCAGTCTAGGTAACAACTAAGCAGAAAATGTGAACAATGCACTGCTTATGGCGGAACGTTAGGACTTACTATAACTTAAATGAATGCCAAGTAAATGGCAAGTACATATATATTTATTTATCACCTCGCCATGGAAAGAGAGGATGAAGAATTGATATCTTCTGGTTCATTTTGTTGTTTCATTGTGAGGGGAGGTAAAATGATTTTTTTACAAGTAGGAGGCTTGCTTTGGTACTAAACTTGGAGGAAAGTGGGAAAATTATGTTAATGTTCTGTTGGGAATCCATTCCTTCATTGCAACGTAACATTCAGGAGATTATTCAGGCCATCTACACATGATTATCTTCATACTTTCCGTAAAATATACATGAATTTACCTCTTTGCACTCGAACTCGAACTGAGGGATCAACGCGAATCAACAGGGGGTAACTATACGTATTGATTACAAAAATGAAAATTAATCAGATGCTAATATTTACAACGTCATACGAAATAATTCCTCTCAAATCAGCTACAGCATTCTGCATCTAGATCTGCCGGGATAGACTCTAAAATACAGCCCATTTTTGCACGAACTACAGGTGCATGCAGTGTGCGGGGTATGCAGTCCTTAATGGAGAATAAAACAGTTGTAATTGAGTGAGTCAGTATTTGCTCTTCTCCAGCTTGTTGTTCGTCACGCTTACCTTTTTGACTCGTGTCATGAATGATGTCCATGATAGAAACAACGCATAGAACCAAGCCAAATATCCAGGGGTAAAGTCAATTATAGCAATATGCTCAATAAAATGCGAATTGATGACTGAAATAACAGAGTAGGACCTGAAATAAAAGGAACAACACACATCTGGACGTTCTGTTTCCAGTGAGGAGGGCACAAACACTAACTCTCCCCTTCACTCGGATTACTGTGCGGCTCAACTCTCTCCAGTTTAGCCAGGAACAATAGATTTGAGTCTTTGTCAACTGTCATTAAATTACGTGGTTTTCCCCATCATTTTGGCTACTAGCTAGCATTGAATTCAGGTATCAGCCAATTGAACGACGATAGATTGCATGTTTTTATGATACATTTGCGGGGCCTTGAGGATAGGTATAATTGAAGGGACCCTTAGGCATTCCGTCTTTATGTTTTTGAACCCATCTAATGTGTAATCACGCCCTCCAGTCAGTTTCTCCATTGGTTTTCCAGGAAATCAGACTTTAGAGCTTAAGTTAATTTTTCGGCCACGCAAATTCGTAGCGTAAAACTTAATACATGAAACGTAAAAAGAAATTTATAAGTTAAGGGTTAAAGTTTAACGTGGCCCATAGTTGCCCCAGCAAATTCCCTAATAGCTTACTTGAAAAATTAATAAACTCACTGTCTGTCAAATTATGAGAGAAATTCTGTTACTCTGATCGAAACTTCCTCTTATTTTAATGCATCATTGTACACATGTTAAGAACATCACGTCGTACACAAAAAGTAGAGGGATGAAGAATTTAAAAGTTGTGAAAGGACATGTTGTTTTCTGCCATCCTGCGCTCCGATTACGTGGAAAGATACGTAGAGCTGACTACGATAGATTTGGAATGACTGAAAAACCAAAAGATTTTAGTAGTCGGTTCGGAGCTCGCATGGACTGGAATCAGAGATGGTTGGTCTTATGTGCTACTAGCGTGTGAACCCATGCGTTGCATGGGCGGCCATGGCCTTCGCGCTTCGCGCGAAGGCGGGGCCGGGGATTGTTCAACGAATGTGATTGGTTGCTTGCAGAGGGCAATGGACGAATCAGCGTTGCGCGGTTGTGAGCTTTTCATTTGAACCCCAAATTTATAGAGAACGATAGGCCTCTAAGGAGTGAGAAGGGGGCGACATCAAGTGAGCGTTGCGGTGTGAATTGAGTGAGCGCGATTGAAAGCTGCATAAGCTAACATGTAAAAAACTTGAAATTAAATTCGAAATTTCATGTGCCTATTGGTACTTTTGCAGCAATACGAGTTGACAGAAGTTAGGATAATACATTGCCCCATTGATTATTGCAGTTAATTGGGGACTCAATGCATAAAGGTAGTCGTAGGAGAGAGGGGAAGTGCAAGCCTTTTACACTGTGTAGCATAGGGGATAGCATGAGTGGTGGGGCAAACAGATATAAACCGAATATTCGGGCAAAATAATGCTGTAATGCTCCGTAAATATGACTTAAAGTGTACCATTAGTGCAATTAGTTGCACCAGTGCAAGTTTCCCCCGACCTGCCTGGAACTTCCCCCAATTAACTTTGATTTATTAAGTTTCAAATACCTTGCAACATTATCGGACTAAACTAGCGATCTTTGTGGTTGCAGAATATTTTACGAGACAACGTGCATTGCCACAGGTGTTTTCTAAATATTGCAAGTGATTTTGACAGCTTGCGTTGCGTAAAACGCCTTAGTATTTAAATTTAATTGAAGCAGTTTTATCATTGTTGCAAGCGGAGAGTTCTTTCGCGCTCACTCAAATAATGTTCTCCGTGCTCGGAAATGGCGCCAGCAGTGGTTCCTCAGTAGCGAACCTGGCGAATATGAAGAGGCCTCATGCGAAGTGGGGCACGTTAAACATGATTATGTGTGTGACTTTAGGATGATTATGGATTGCTGTAATAGCTTACTTGAAAAATTAATAAACTCACTGTCTGTCAAATTATGAGAGAAATTCTGTTACTCTGATCGAAACTTCCTCTAATTTTAATGCATCATTGTACACATGTTAAGAACATCACGTCGTACACAAAAAGTAGAGGAATGAAGAATTGAAAAGTTGTGAAAGGACATGTTGTTTTCTGCCATCCTGCGCTCCGATTACGTGGAAAGATACATAGAGCTGAACGATAGATTTGGAATGACTGAAAAACCAAAAGATTTTATTAGTCGCTTCGGAGCTCGCATGGACTGGAATCAGAGATGGTTGGTCTTATGTGCTATACTTACAAAGTAAATGACCGAAGTTCAACGTTCCAAGTTGGTTATCCACTGCCCCTGTTGTCGCAAAAGCGGTATTCCGGAATGGCGCCTTGTCTGCATCTGCATTGCATTGCATTTGGGCACGTACTGTAGCAGCGGCGAGCTGGACGCTTACAATCGACCTGGTCTATGCCAGCCATTGGATCCATCATGATTAAAATATCCCTCTTCTTTCTCGCCAGTGTTTTTCCAAGATACCCACCCGAGGCCGGACTTTCGGCTTGTGCCACGTCTGCTTGGGTAGGTTCTATGGCAAATGTATCAAACTATTAGCTAATCAACTTATTAGTCTAACCTGCCCTCCGTAGTTGCTCGCCAAAGTGCTTTAACTCACCAAGGTCCTCCGCTGAGTAGCATGGAGTGAGAATTCCAAGGTACACGAAAATCAGTACCAGAGACAAAAGGCCGCGTGTCGGATTCATCTTGACAGCAGATATCTTTGAAGGATGATGATTTGAGACGCAGAAACGGCTTTGACCCTCTTGCTTGAGCAACACGTTGGACAAAATCTGTGGAGAAAATACAGGTAGTTAGTGGCACACAATAGCAGCAGGAGCAGTGATCTGAGCCAACGTACAAAACAGTGGCCCTTTTATCCTTTCCGAGTTTCTTTGTTTTTCCAATTCTTTTCTTCGTGGATTATTTAACTATCTAATGAAGTAGTTTAGGATTTTTTAAATTTTTCCGCTTGACTGACTTGCTCAGCACTACGAACTATAGGCATATGACGGAAGGAAGGAGGAATTTTGCCTTGAATTTTATTGTCATGTCAACTTTGAGAGTCATACCATCCAGGATTACAAAAGCAGTGCTGCTGCGCCATATGTGTTGTCGTTCAAGGTGCTTGTAAGTGGTGCGTACGATTCTATGTTTTATGGTTTTATGTAAAAAATGTCAGAAAAGTTATGAACAGATACCTCAGGCTTGCTGCACCAATAATGTGGACTTTCCTAAACGTCGGATCGGAATCTCGGAACCCACATCTATAACTCGGATTCGGAATTCCGGCTGTACATCTA
>JAQFYD010001624.1:0-11617 GCA_034694225.1 Bourletiella hortensis
GACAAACATCGCACAGTCCCAGCGCTGACACCCCACGCCGTGCCTGCAGCGGCAGCTTTGGCAATGTTAGTAGGGGCGAGGAATGTTGAAAAATCGGTCTTGTCCGACGACATCATCCCAACCAAATGTCCTCCCCATTTCGTGGTACGCCTTTGCGGTTTCCCCAAATGAAACCAAGGCCCTCTTTTTAGCGCCATTAGTGTAGGTCTCCAAGAATGCATTCCAACTGGAAAAATCAAAGCTTGGCTTTACAACGAGTCCTACCAAAAGCTTCTCTTTTTCAGCTATAGAAAGGATCTTGCTCTTTTGGTTCCGCATTTTGAGCTGCGCAGGTTGATGTTCAGTCATAAATTTCATTCCGGTATAGTAGAAGGATTCAAAAGTAAAATTTTCGTGTACCATTTCCTCGAATGTGAGACCACTCTGGAGATTTCCCGGGACGACAACGATGCTTTGAAGAATATTCGTATATGTCGTTGAAATGAAACCCACAAGGAACACCCAGGTGGTGTACCACAGCAAAAATCTTGAATTACCGTTTGTGGTAAGAGCTTTCCCAATGAGGCCCGCAAAGGTGAGCAATGCTGTTTCAGTCCAGTCCCATGATTCGGATTGCAGCACCAGCAGCGTGATGGCTGTGAAGGAACAGATGATGAGAAGGATCGTTGCTGCTGCAGACTCGGAAAACGGAGCTTTCAAGCTTGACAGCTGGACTGGATTGGGCGGCACGGGTTTGGTGAAGTAAAAGGCACGATATTCTCCAAATTCATACAAGGAGAGGGGGTATATGTAAGTTTGGCCAAGTTCGTGCATAATATGAACGGTGCCCGACATGGATACGTAAGCCTCCACTGTGCTCAAGCGTGTTAGATCTACATGGTTATTCTGATTAACAAGATCAAAGGTGAAGTTGTGAAGTCTAACGAACGAATCTAAAAAACTGACGTAGGCACATTCCCAGCATGTGTGTGCGAAGCGGAAGGAATACCGGACAAAGTGATGTCTCGCGGCGCATTTCCAGCTGCCCTCGACCACTCTACCCGGAATAAAGGTAATCTTCCTGCCTCCAAAGTCCTTCTTGACGCTTCGGATTTCCGCGGCAATCCTATGCATCCCGTTTGACTCTTGAAGCGTTTGAAAG
Source organism: Bourletiella hortensis (assembly GCA_034694225.1). Classification (NCBI taxonomy): domain Eukaryota; kingdom Metazoa; phylum Arthropoda; class Collembola; order Symphypleona; family Bourletiellidae; genus Bourletiella; species Bourletiella hortensis. The sequence continues at coordinate 1,142 of JAQFYD010001624.1, forward strand.
AAATTTGAAATTGGATGCAAAGGGAAAATGCCGTAGCATGGACATGTGTCAAGAACCAAGGCTGCGTCAGATAGAGTAACACGCGAGTCAGACCAGTACAGTACAATGAAATATAGAGGAACGTAAGCCCTATTTATCAAGAGGTAGAAAACTCCTGCCCAAAGTGGTCTGACAAATGTTTCATCGATTATCAGCTGAATCCAGTCTTTTTGTACAACAGACGACAGGGCAAAATCCGATTCAAGCGTGGAGCTGTGGAATACTTCCCATAGGTTCAGGACTTGCGTTTCTGTTTGCATGGCGACGAATATACTAACCACATTACCTGATTCTGGACGTATCGGGCTGGCGTGAGAACACATGCGGTAGTTTTTCGGGATGCGGTATAGTTGTAGAATAGGCGGAACGGGACATTCTGCGACACAAGGAACCCAATGGACCCTGTGAATGCTGATGAGAGCCTAGGGACCCTTGCATAGTAGGCATCAGGGATGCGGAGATTAATCTGGAGGTCAAGTTGGGGCTTTAGGAGGTGAGACACGCCGTATGTTTTGTGCGAAGGGTTGTTCGCCATTCCTCGACAGATTAGGTAGAGCAGTAGGCAGAGCTGTAGAAGTGCAAGTTACTTCATCGTTGAAATCCGTGTCAGTGAGGCAGATGGGTCGAAAATGTTGCGTAATAAACATTTTTCTGATTAGATTTCGGGTGTTCGTTAGACGGGAACGGGAGTGGAAATGGCTCAGCATGGAATGCATAGACAGATGTGGGGATGTTAATCAACCCAGCCCGAATCAAGTACGGTTACGCAGCAGAAAACTTGTGGGTTAAATGTTGACCATTTATTGGAGTAGAACGAGAGTGGATATGGTTTAGCACGGGGAGCAGAGAGACCGGCAAAGGATTGCACGTTCACTTCCACCATCAAGTATGGCCAAGGAGCCCTGCCGCCACACTACATGATTCTGCACAAGTCGGGCTGGCGTGAGCTTTGAGTGTACTTTGTCCTCAGTTGCGGTTCCCAGGGTGGTGCCTGAGGTGCCCGTGCACCCCCCTTACGAGTCGGGTTTAAGCAAGATTGCAGCTGGGACCTTGGTTTTTTGTACGAACATCCGTACGTGTTTCAGGTTTATTTTTTGGCATGCATGGTGCATTTAGGTAAAATAGGTCAGAAGTTATGAAGCATTGAACGTGTATAAGTGCTGAACGTTTCCCAAATTAGAGCACTTGACGGCACCGACAAAAATTTAAACGACAGCAAGAGTAAGCAGAATACCGGCGCAAAATATCTCGTAAAGGAATACCCACTGCTGCGTAGACCCCATGAAGACAGATCGAAAACGCTTCACTTGTGAGAGAATCTCCCAGACCCAGAGACACCATTCCAACTGTTCTGCTGGACTCATTCTCGGACATCACGGAACCAGGCGCGGGCCCAGAAATTCATGATAGGGGGGCTAGTCATGAATATTTGCGCCGAAGGCGCAAAAACTTGGCGGATTTTTGCCGTGAAAAGTCTACTTCCATATTATTTTTGACTGAATTTTCAGCCTCTAGGGGGGGCTCCAGCCCCTCAAGCCCACCCATGCGCTCGCCTCTGCACGGAACCTTCTTGCCATTCAACCTGCTTGGAATCAAAAAAGGGACTCTTAAGCTTGACAAGTGCCGTGAATCGGGTTCGTTCATTTTAGTAAGATAAAAGGGACGAAAATCTTGAGATCCGTATAAAACGAGGAATTTGCTGACTGAGTTTCCCTATACACTCGAACCTCGGTATAACGTAGCCTCATAATCTAACAAAATTCCATACGTTACATGGGTTGTACGTTATAGCGGATACAATTTTAATGCAATAAACACATGAAAGGCCAAAAACATTCATACGTAATAGCGTTAGTTACGTTATACGGTAGGGCCTTATATCGAGTTTCGAGTGTATTCGTCATCCACTAAGTCATCTAACCGTGAGGATAGTAGCATCAGAAGTATCCAACTTGAAGCTCGAGGTAATTCATCATACCATGTACTTTCAGGTTAACCATATGCGACGGGAATACTGAAATATGCTCGTGTTTTTATGAGAGCAGCAGTAATCGGTACCGGCGGTTTATCTGTTCAAAGGTGTGAATTATCCTCTTGTCAACCTGAATTAAATTTATAGCATTAGCTTCCGTTTTTGAGTGATAGGCTAAATGCATTTATCTTGCAAATCCCTTGAAATCAAGTAGGATCCAGTAACACAATGACCGAAGGTTTCTGAAGTCTTGCAGCCCCACAATAAAACAGCGAGGTTGTGTGGTTTGCACATTATTTCTAATAAATCGGAGCAGTCACATTGCTATTTCCTGTGCTAAAAATGTACCAATTACAATTATCAACCGCAATACTTCTCTACGTAGCGACACTTATCACAGGTAAAATGTGTTGATCGTTTAGACATTCAGTTCTGAACAGTTAGCTGAACAGAAGTTTGGAGCCTGAAATCTCTTACTAAAATTCTAATTATTACCTTTTTCCAGCTGACCACAGTGGCTGTGGCGGACTTTTGCAAGGAGAATATGGCTGCTTCCAGTATCCAGTAGGCAGCAGGAGAGTACACCTGCCAGCTTAGTATCAAGTTGTTTATGGACAATCCAATTACCTTATGGATCGGGCTTTAGATTCACCCTGGATACCTTTTCATCTGATTCTCAACTCGCTCTGTACCCCGAGCAAAACCCAACGCGAAGAGCTCGAAGCTCTGTCACGTAAGTGACCAAAATCAGTTGATTTATTACTCAGACATAATTTATTCGTGTGTCTGCCAGCCTGAACGCGTCTGATGTCGGAAGCTCAGTCGAATTTAGAGGAAGAACTTTGATTGCCATCCTTCCGAACACAGATTCAGTCTTGTCATTTACGTGGAAGTCCCTTACAGACAATGAGGAAAAAGTTGTAGTTGCTGCTAGCTATATTGACACCACTGCGGGTACCGTAGTGTAGCATGTACGGCGGTACCCATGGTTACCGCTCGTCATCGCAGCGACCGCTGCTACTAACAACAAACTTCCATCGTTCAGCCTTTTCTTGTGGCTGAACGGGATTCCTTCTCTGGTCCTGACTGAGGCAACAGCTCCTCATCCTAACTCCTAGTTTTCCTAATTATTATTGTCCTAAACCTTTACTCTAATTAATAAACTAACCTACATTGTGTTTACCTCTAACCTAACTATTCTAGCCTACTTTATTTATTAGTGTTATTGTGTGCGTGCAACCCTAGTCAGGACTTGTTCGCGAGAGTAGAATGGAGACAACGGAAACCATCGGAAAGGCAGACTTATGCCTTAAATGCTCAAGATTCTACAGTGACTTCATACAGAACAACAATGGAACCTTACACATGCCACTCGGAAGACCCTTGCCAATGTTTTTATTTTGGAATTTTCCAAGTAGCACCAAACGGGTCTTTGATTGAAGCTGGGAGGTAATTTATTGAGCAACTTGGACACACAGAATCATGCATCTGCTGGCATTTTGGATTAATTGCTACTGCCTTACAGAATTTGTGGGGAAACTTCATCTGAAGTCACGCTGGAAAAATGCACTTCTCGCGTAGTGGCATTTATGTACACAAACGCGGAACTGTCGGTATTAAATAAACTGGAGATATCCTGGCAGTCGCAAGCAATCGGAACTACTGAAACAACAACAAGTAGCACTACGAGTACTGCAGTTACTTCAACAATTACTACGACAACCGAGCTACCCCCGGGTGAGTAATCAGATCTTGGGAACGCATATTTGGGAGTAAAAATGTGGTATCTATCGCAGATGATAGTGTCCGCATTTTGGCCGCGACCACGGTGGGTCTTGTGGCTATTTCGTTGGATACGTTGAATGCCGCAGTTATTTCCCCAACTGAAACACTCGGCGTTACGTTTGACACGAAAACAAGCAGAGCAATCTGGTCAGAAGACGACTCGATCCAAAGTGCATACATAACCGGCACAGAACTAGAAATTTTGGAGACAGGAACTGGTAAATCCCCTTCTGCCTCCATTATGATGATAAGAATTCTAATACATCACGAGGATCTTTGAATTTTTTCAGGGTATGTATACGGAATGGCAATTGATGATTTGACTGGAAATGTGTACTACAGCGACTATTCTTCTGATCGCATCATGCATCAGTATGCAACAGTGATGTGGAAAACTGTGTGGCTGTGGCAACGTCACCTCTTGTAGATAATCCCAATGGCATCGCCGTACATGTTCAGCAGAGGTATTTCAACGATCTATCGTACTTGATTCTGTTTACAAAGGGCTTTTTCAACGAACTTGGCCTTCAATTGCATTTTCCTTTACTTGCAGACAACTGTACTGGACGAATGTCGGCACTCCGAACAGCATTGTGAAGGCTAATTTAGACGGTACCAACGCGACTCAGATTGTAGTGGGATTAAACGCTCCTGGTGCGATTGTGGTAGACAATGACAATGGGAAAATCTACTGGACAGAAGAACTTGGTAATGTTATTAGCACTAGTGATCTCGAAGGTGGAAGTGGAAATAGGCGAACTCTTGTTGAACTCTCGGCAAGTCCTGGGCCAGTTGGCCTTATGATGCACGGCAATTTACTCTATATTGGAAACTGGCTGGCAAGTAACGTTCAAAGTGTGGATAAGTACACTGGAGCCAATCTCATAACCGTTTACTCCGCCAACGGCCGAGTAAGTCAGCTTGCCATCATTGACTCCACTGTAAGACACTACGCTTCTGATAAAAATCCCTGTGAGGGGACTGGATGCTCTCACCTATGTGTACCCTCCATTGATTTCTACCGATGCTTATGCCCTGAAAATATGTATTTGGGAGCCAACCAGGCGACAGGCCTCACCTCAAAATAGCCTCAGCGATGGAGTTTCCATTTCGAAAACAATTTTGTGGCAATTATTACTTGTGTTTCGGTTTACATTAGCTTTTGTTACTAATTTTGCTTATCCTAAAAGAATAACTGACATGTTTGTTGTTGTATTTATAAGACTAACCGTAAATGCTTCAAAATTAATTAAACACTCAAGTGCAGAATATGAAGTTTTATGGGAACGTAATTAATGTTGAAATGGCGTTACAAGCTATAAAATTGTATAGGTTCAACACTGTCGTCCGCTTGATTTTGTACAGACTGCCAAATGGTATTCCAACCACTGGACATGTCCTCGCTACACGCCTCGCTTCCTTCACAGCAGATGCGGATCGATTGCCATACCACGCCGTGACCGTCCGAATGCACTTCATCTTGTGACCTTTCTTCGGTCTTACTTCGGAGTTCGGAAGTGCATGGTCAGGACGAGACAGGAGCGCCCTCACGACATCCAGTGCTTCATCCTTCGTTGTTTCATACACCGTCGCATTTTTTGTGTAAAACGTGTATGCCAGGACTATCATGAGGAGGATCATCAATGGGAAATTCATGTAATTTGCAAAATCAATCTACGGTGACTATTTTGGTGATCGCATTATGCTATGCAACAGTGAGGTGGAAAACTGTGTCGTAGCAGCAACATCGCCTGTTGTAGCATATCCCGTTGGCATCGCCGTGCATGTTCAGCAAAGGTGTTTAAATTTCGATTAAAATAGAGTTAGTTTGTATACAGAATGATATTGGAACGACATTTTGCATCATTTGTCTTACTTTTTCCTCGTAGGCAAGTCTACTGGACAAATGGGGGCAGCCGGGGAAGCATTGCTAAAGCTAATACTGATGTGTCCAATCCAACTCAAATTATCGTTGGACTACCCTATCCATCCTCAATTGTAGTGGACGGTGAAACGGAAAGAATCTACTGGGCTTACGAATATGATAATATTATCGAAAGCAGTGATCTTGAAGGTGGAGATGGACGAACTCTTGTTGGATTCGCGGGGGATCCTCGGCCGATTGGATTAGGGATACACAGGAATTTTCTTTATATTGGAAACTGGCTAGGGATGAACGTTCAACGTGTGGACAAGTACACCGGAGCCAACCTCACCACTGATTACTCCGCCAACGGTGGAGTAAGACAGCTTGCTATCGCTGACTCGAATAATGTAAGCCAGGGTCCTTGTGCTGAAAATCCGTGTGAGGGAAATGGATGCTCTCACCTATGTGTGCCCACCAGCGGTGATTCCTACCGATGTTTATGTCCTTAAAATATGCAATTGGGAAGCAACCAGGTGACATGCTAAAAATAGGGTGAGATGACGCGCGGTTTAAAGTAATGCTTGGAGCAGTTAGCGGAGGTGGGAATTAAATTGATTGAGATAAAGTAATGTTGAATGTTCAGACATTAAGCGTGGGTATAATCATGTTTGAATGTATTTGTTATTACCTGCGTGCACTGATATTGAAGCTGTGATTAATTTTCGGGTAAATTTGAATAAAATCAACAGGATAATTAAATTTATTCTTCAATTCCCTCGATAACAAGTCAGATCTAGTGGCACATTGGCCGACAGTAGGTGTCCCGAGTCATTCAGTCCCACGTTATAAAACAGTGATGTTTTGGATCTAGCTTTAATCGTGTTGCTAGTAAATAGAAGCAGTCACGTTTCATTAATATTTCTAAATCCGAGCTAAAATTTTTTCTATACCAATTTGTAGCCGCACTTTTTCTCTCCGTGGCTGCACTCGTCACAGGCATATCTATCGGATGCGCAAAACAGTAGGACGGAAACGATACACATGGTTAATATTGCAGGCCATGCCAGGTCTTCTTAAAATAGCATCATTTGGCGTAGCAGTTCCGTCAAGCAGCAAAATACAGGAAACTTGTGGGTTTTAAAGGGGAAAACAAACAATTTCAAGCAGTGAAGTGCGTCAAAGTCGGTCTGCTACTATTTCAGAATTACAAATACCAGGTTTTCTTACTTGATTACTTGAGTTGATTTCCGATACTTATACAAAAATTTGGCCATGGAGGAAGGTATTGAAACAAATTACGGATCCTGGCGATGACAGGCAGGGGCAAATGCTTAAAATATTACTCAACACCAGATCCGGCTGGAGTTGTCATCGACATGATTTGTAATGAGCTTTTAGCCTCGTAGTTTCTCCACGTGCACAGCTGTTCGATGTTTGTTGTTTTTGACGGCTCAGCGACCCACCGTTATTCAAAGGCGACAAAATCCATCAGACCCCAGGCTGCTAAAAGTTCTGAGCCTGAACAGGCGCTGAAGTGAGTTTTGGATTCTGAGCAGCCAAAATGCCAATAATTTTCAACGTGACAATCACACTCATAAATAATCTCACAGACGCATAGGATCCGGGTCCAATTGTTTGTCCGCAGCGTCATCACAGCCTCATCAAGTCATATAAATAGGGATGCCCAGGATATTGAAATTATTACCAAACTTGTCTGCTTCAAGGCTCCACAGTTTTAAAAACTCCGAAAATTTCGTAAGTGTATAAAAGTTGAATCTTTCAATAATGCAGAGTCATAAAATTTTTCGTGGCTTAATAATTATTGAACTTTTCTAGAAAATGAAGACCATTGTTGCTCTTGCACTCTGTGCCCTCACCCTCACCATCCTCGTGGTCACTTCTGAAGCCCAGGAGAATAACCATTGGCCATACGCTAACTGCAACTGTCAATGCTGTGGGGAGAACGGGGGTCACTGCCATTGTTCCTATGACCGACAAATTGGCAATGGTGTAGAATGCCGTGACGGTGGAAACCACATGATTTGCTTCCCTTGGAAAACACGCGGCGGCGTAAACGCCTGCTTCAACGACTTACCCGGGCAGAGCAGAGACTGCGGGAACACTATGGGTTGACCATACACTCAAACTTCGATAAACCGGACGCCGGATTAACGTATTCTCCTTTATAACGTAATGAAAATATGGGTCCGTTCCGACGGAATGTAGTGTAAACTGCACCGTTTATAACGTAATCTCCGATATAACGTAACATATTTGCGGGGATTTTGAGCCTACGTTATATCGAAGTTTGAGTGTATTGAGCAAGTGTGGCATCAAACTTAAGGCTCCCTTCCTCCCGGAATACAAATTACGATAGTTTTTAGCAGTAGCGCCGCAATGTTGTTGAGACCGCGGGGGACAATCTCAGTGACACATGAAATATGCAAATAAAGTACTGTCAAAATTAAGTTTTTGGACGCTGCGGCCCACTTTGAACATCGAAATTCCGAAAAAACATGGCTAAATGGCGCCGAAGGCACCTCCGTCGTCGGGACTTGCAAAAAATAATCAATTTTGTCCATTATGTTTTAGTAATATTTTCATGAACTTGATGGTTCTTGGCGATATTTTTTGAGGGGACAAATATATTAGTTGTCCGCAGTGCCTCTCTGAAGCAAGGGGTACATGTACCCCCTGTCCCCCGCAGTTCCAGCCAAGGTTGGGGAATTGGAAAGAAAATCAACCCATTCTAATTCCTATTCATAATTCTTTCCCAATTCAAGTTCCGATTCTTACTTCTATTCCAGCAACAAACTAAACAACGATTCCGGTTCTCTTAATATCGATACGTATCCAAAACAAATGGCATAATTACCTGCATTGCATGCAACTAAAATTGTCGGTGGACTACCCTATCCACACTCGATTGCAGTGTACAGTGAAACTGAAAGAATCTACTGGGCTTACGAATATGATAATATTATCGAAACCAGTGATCTTGAAGGTGGTGATGGACAAACTCTTGTTGCATTCTCGGAGGATCCTCGGCCCATTGGATTGGGGTTACGCAGTTTTTTTTTCTTTATATTGGAAACTGTCTAGTGATAAACGTTCAACGTGTGGTCAAGTACGCCGGAGCCAATCTCACGACAGTTTACTCCGCCAACAGTGGAGTAAGACAGCTTGCTATCGCTGACTCCAATGCAAGCCAGGGCCCTTCTGTCGATAATCCGTGTGACAGAAACGGATGCACTCATCTGTGTGTGCCCACCATTATTGGTGATCCCTACCGATGTTTGTGCCCTGAAAGTATGCAATTGGGAAGCAACCAGGTGACATGCTCGAAATAGGGTGAGATGTTGGGCGGTTTAAAGTAAAGCTTGGAGCACATGTTAACAGAGGTGGGAATTTAATCGATTGGGGTACATTAATGTTGAATGTTCACACATCAAGCGTGGCTATCATCATGTTTGAATGTATTTATGATTGAAGTGCACTGATGTTGAAGCTGCGATTAGTTATCGCGTACACTTGAATAAAATGATAGCATCAATATCAGCTTGACTTTTTGATTGACAGACTAATTTAATTTATCTTTCGGCTTCCGTTATATCAAATCGGACCCAGTGGCACATTGGCCGACATCAGGTGTGACAAGTCATTCAGTCCCACGGAATAAAGCAGGGAGGTTGTGGTAATAACTGTAAATTGCAATTGAATACAAGCAGTCACGTTTCAGTAACCTGGGAAAATCTGAGCTAAAAATGTTTCAATTCCAATTTGTAGCCGCAGTGCTTCTCTCTGCAGCCGTTTTTGTCACAGGTGCTACGATAGCTACCGCATCAACAGCAGGAGCACCTACAGGTAAATTATCCAGTTTTAGTCATCGCATAACTCTGTTACTACTTACTTTATGGCATATTTATGAGTCGCAGTGGTGCAACTTGGAAACTGTTTCAGATGAAGTGGGAATTTTGGTCGCAACGGCTAGTGGTCTTGATGCTGTTTCGTTGAATACGTTGAGTGTCACAGAGACTTCCCCAAATGACACATTCGGCGTTACGTTTGACACGAAAACGGGCAAAGCACTCTGGTGGGAATACAGCTCGAAGACAGTCAGAAGGGGGTATCCTGATGGCACGGAGCTAGAAATTTTGCATACAGTAACCGGTAAAGCACCCATATTCTCCATTATAATCATAAGCGTCTAAACATGACGTGGTTTTTCGGCGTATTCCAGGGTACGTATACGCCGTTGCAATTGATGCTTACACCGGAAATGTCTACTACGGTGAAGCTCTTGGTGACCTCGGTGATCGCATTATGCTATGCAACAGGGATGTGCAGAACTGTGTTGCGATTGCATCCGCACCTGTGGTATCCTATCCCATTGGCATTGCCGTACATGTTCACAGAAGGTATTTCATCATTTTTAGCTTTTATGTGACGCTTTCAACATTATTTTGTGTACAAAGGCGGGCTTTTTCAGCAAACCTGACTTTCATTTTCATTGTGCCTTAATTTTAGTAAAATTTACTGGACAAATCGTGGGTCTGTCCACAACATTGTCAAAGCTAATTTAGACGGTTCCGACGCCACTATAATTGTCACAGGATTAGACAATCCCGGTGGGATCGTAGTGGACAATGACAACCGCAGGATCTACTGGACAGAAACGGGTAGTAATACCATTGGTACTTGCGACCTTGAAGGTGGAGATAAGGGCCTTCTTGTGGCATCTCTACGTGATCGCAGACCATTTGGGTTGGCAATGCACATGAATTTGCTCTACATTGGAAACTACGGATCAAGT
>JAQFYD010001625.1:0-11616 GCA_034694225.1 Bourletiella hortensis
AAATGGCCGGTGAATTTAAGAACAATTCGTAGCAGCAGCAGCAACCCCCAAAACTGTGTTTTTGCACTGTAACTTGTCCATACTATTGTAATGAATTCGGTGCAGCCTAAATTGCTGCACTGAAGTGTTAAATGCCACAGTCTCCACTTGATCTCTGGAACCGTGGTGGACAGGGACAGTACCTTTATACCAACTTGTATAGCATTTAATGGGCTACAACATTTCACCTTGGTATGGCTGTCTCACCGCCCCCTCTTAGCTAGGCCAATTTATTTGGGAGTCATGCCGTGCCGAGTGTGGCAAAAGTATTCACACCCGTCGAGGAGCAAGGACTCAGTCGAATAGAGTAGGTTTAGGATGCTGTTACTGTCAATTTGAGTTACATGCGTCATGTGTCAAATGGATGATGGAGAGGGAAGGGCAGCATCCGGACCATTCCGCATTGAAATGGCTATAGCCTTAGCTTTCGTGGGTTGGGAGAAGGGGCACAACTACTGATCCCAGACGACTCTGCGGTGAGCAGCAAAGAGCGCCATCTAGTGGCATACTTGTTCCTTATTCCCATGAAGATCCCTGAATTTGGAATGCTTCCAGAACTTCTGTCAAAACTCATTGATTGGAACCTAGTGTCATAAGGGAGCCCGTTGCATCTTGTCGGAAGCCGTGACGGAACCAGTAACCCTTAGACGCCTTCTCCTCGCTATAACCACCAGCCTTCTTGTGTATTCCCTGCGTAGTCAACCTACTTCAGGTAAGCTGCAGACTGCAGCTTCATCTGATGCTCATTTAATTCTTCGAGCTCCCGATTCCCATAAACGCTCTTTTACTGGTTTATTTTTTCAAACGAGCTCTGACCCCAACCACTATTTCCGGCTCGCCCGTGATATTTCAAATTTATGTCGTGGCCTTCCCTTACAACAACATTACGTTAGGAGCTCCGTATTCAGTCGCGTAAAGCACGTTAGCCACTCGCCATTCCATCTGATCGCCAAGTTCACATGTGGTAGGAACACGCAACATTAGTATTAATTGGCACTTTTCAACGCACTTCAATGGTGGCCCCATACCTACTAGTAGAGACCCGGGTTTTATTATTTCAAGCGCGATTAACCGATGCCGTTACTAGAGACTGGCCAGTATTGGAGACCCGACCACTAAAACAGCATTGACCATACGTCTATTTCAACAGTTACCGCTGACTTTTAATGTTTCCTCAGCTTTTCCTAAGCAAAATCCCAGTGGTACAGGGTTTCAGCATATAATGTAGCTCTCATCAAGGCAGACCTGGTACCCACACGCTGTATTCACGTTCCTCTGTCACACAAATTTGCGGCTATTTTGTCTTTATTATAACTAATCGTTTGAATTTAGAGTGTTGCCCCAACCCTGCTCTTCAATTCCACAGAACCCGTCGTTGGTTTACCGAGGCTAATGCCATAGTAACAACAACCTATTGTGTTAGCTTTCACTCACGGAGCTTCCGTTTGTGAAGCCTGCGAAACTGTTTCTGTATTGATTCAGTGTCAATTTGAGACGTAACAGTAATATTTATTTGAAGGAACGCTGCATTGACTGTAGTTTAAACCTTTTGCCTAAATTATCCAGACTTTCAGAATCTACCAGCAATCACGCCCATCTGTAATGTAAGTGACGTTTGCAATAGTCGCAAGGTGGCTCAATTCTGTAATGAAAATCAATAAATTTTACACGACCGACAAAGGTTCCGCCTCCTACGTTAGAGGCGCTGTTTGATGGTTGACTCGACGACAGATTGAAGTCACACTTACGGTCAGCTATTGTTGTGGTATGAGACTCAATGGTCACACGTAAGAAAGGCATTCTTTCAAATACTAGGAGCCGTGAGACCTCCGAAATGCAAAATTCATCGTACGTGTAGTCTGGGACGAATACGAGGGTCATTTCCGCAAGACCTGAGAAAGTGTAAGTCAGTTGCATAAAGGCACAGAATATAGCAAAGCCAAATTTCACTTACCACAAGCATCCCTCAGAGATGGGCGCACGGGGCAGAGTTGCAAAGTTGTGAGTGACATCGTGTCAGTTCTGCATCTGACCCTCAGGTCACCGGCTTCTTCAGCTGTTATCCCGCAGAGCAAGGCATCCAAAGAAAACCCATACAAGGCGCGATCGCAATCCATGAGACAAATTTTCAGCTTTTGAAGAGTGGTTATTTCAGTCCATACGCAATACAGTTCGTAAGGGTGCCCAGAATCAAAGTTCACACATATATCGGCACATGCCAGACATTCAAATGCAAATGATTTCAGAGCTGGAAATGCTTGAGCGCAAATTTTCATAACGTCCATAGTGCATGGAGGGTCCTGTAGTAAAACCTCTTGAATTCGCGGATTTAAGGTACATTTCACTCTGTTATACTGTCGTAAGCTTGCCACAGTTGGAATGTCATGGTAGCAGTTGTCGCTAAAATTTAACCGTAAATGGCACACAATGGGAGAAATGCAATCGAGTTTCAATTGAGCAAGCGCAAAATCGCAGTGTTCGCTGGAGGCTTTTTCAGGGAAGCAGACTTCCAGCCATTCTAAGCAGCTCAAGACCGGCTCATCGTTTGATGCGTATTTTACCAATTCAATGGCACATATAGAGAGCTTCTTGAGGGTGGATGTTGATTGACCAATTAACTGATGCAGCTGCTCCGACCACCCTGACGGTAGGACCTTATCCTCTAGATCACACATCCGTAGCTCTGTGAGCACAGGCCGAGCACCAACAAGTCTGGCCAGGGTTCTGTCCAGACCACTAAAAGGGGCGCAGTTGAGGCCTGTAAGATGCCGTAGCTTGTCAAGCCTAAGGCCCTTGAGGTCGCACAGGTTTGCCAGTCCAATTACTTTCTTCACGTTTGGTGCAGCTTCAATTAACTTAATAGCGTCACCCCAGGGGGCTACAAACTTGGGCTGAATTTCAATGGTATGCAGTTTCGTATAAGTTACAGATAGCTTGTCGTCAAAAATTTCATCTGACATGTCTTCGTCCTAGAATCCACAAACAAAGTGGAAATCAGCGTCATCCAAACAAGATTTGCAAACCATAGCTTGTGTGCCAGTTACAACTGGCTGAAGTTGTCCTATAAAGCTAACACCCTCGTTGAAACTTCAAACAAGCTTCAAGCAGAGAATATTTCCATGCACGGACGAGGCAGCTTGTTCAAGTGTTTCGCAATTCAGACGCCGACAGAAAAGGGCACTACCCGCTTGACTCGGTTCCTATTCTATCTCATGGGCACGACTACGGGATGAGGACCTGGGAACGTGGGACATTTCTCCGTAAATTTTCTGATGGGATGACATCCCATGAGACAGAAAAAAAGCGTTCCCAGGCAACAACCGTCAGCGCCGAAATCAAAGCGGCGAACCGAGGTACAATGACAGGCGCGAACCACGAGTTTATTTCCACCTCGCCTGACTGACTGTGCTATTCTCCCTTCGCCACCGTGCTTCGTTACATAGACTGGAGTAAACATTTTGTAGATACCGTATTTCCTCTCGTAAGCGCCGGTCTCCATTAAACGCCGGCCTCCAAAAAGCGCCGGGGTTAGACTGAGTTCAAAATAATAAGCGCCGGGCCTCTATTAAACGCCGGGGCGCTTATTGGAGACAACTCAAATCTATGCGAAGCTGGCGAAATGCAACGAAATTGCATGCCGTTTCTGGTGTTTCTTTGCAGAATATGAATATAACGCATGCAGCTTCGTTATGGTGAATAATACCCCAGAATGTATAAATTTGCTTTTAAAATGGCTAATTCATGCCATTTTAGGGTAAAATTTTGGAGAAATCCGGGTTTCAACTGGGTGCGAAATAATTAGAGCCGGGCCTCTAATAAACGCCGGGGCGCTTATTAGAGGAAATCCGGTACATTTTAAGGTTGCGAAAAATAAATTCCATCTATGTCTCGTGGGATAGCATTCTATAAGACACTGTCCTATCAGAAACTGAGCTTATAGGATGGCGAACCGGAGGATCTTGTAGGATCCCCAGGTTTCTTATGTGATGCCACTTTCTTAAGGGATTTCCTTAAAAAACTCAAGCAAGTAGTGGTCTGTTGTGGAAACCGTATCAGTCTAGAAAGTACTTCCCAACTTACTTAAGCAAGTACTAGCAGGCAGAGGTATTGTAGAGGCTGAAGCACATGACGGCTTCACACGACGTCTGTAAGTCGAATTGAATTGTGCGCCTTGAAATGCTGTGTTGCTTTAGGCACATGTCGACATCCTCCCGTCGGGCGGGCAGGCGAAAATATTTTTGGAGTTGGGCGTTACCGGGTGGGCTGTAGAAATGGGAACAAACCTTGGGCTGGGCCGGCCACGTCCGAAACTTTCAAGTTATAACCGGGCGGACTAAGAGGGCCAATTGTTTATGGGCTCCCCTTATGGCTGCATGCCTGCCAACAATTCCATGCGAGGAATATACAAATATTAGCACACACAACCTGAAATGCCTGTAGCCCGTTCCCGCATGTTCACAAGCAATTAAAACGTCTAATTATTGAAGCTGTGGAATGTATAAAACATTAGTCACGGCAATACAAACGACAAAAGCTTTTCAAGTTGGCCAAGCAGACCGAATGCATTGCTATTTATGTTCGGGTACACTGGCCCATGGGTCCCCAGGAACTTTCGGACAGCATCGTAGATTTCAGTCAGAGTAATTGCAATGGGGGCGGTAGGCACAGTTTTCTGCGTACCGTAACAACAGCGAAACGTGTAAGCATGTTCCAGCCCGATTAGCCTCCAGCACAGTGAAAAGACATGTTTACGTAATTCTGACAATGTGGTCATTTTAGTGTCACCTAAGATATGACCCTCAGGGGTTCTCAGAGTGAACCCTCTCACATTATGCTATTAAGTTCCCTCAACTCACTCAACAACTGAAATGGTCCCCGTGAGTGAGACATGGTAATCTTTGAACACCCTGTAAAGTCCATAATTTGGTTACACAAGGAACGCACTCAAAACGTAACTCTCCAGAGGGCCGACATTCCTAGCTTTCGTCGCTTTAATTTTTGGCTGTAGCGTGAGAAACCCTTGCTTTCCGCCCGTGACTACAGATACGATATTTTTCACAGTCAAGTACCTCATACGTGATGATGAGCTGCTCCAAGGTTTCATGTGATTTTAAGAGGATCTGCCCCATGATGCTCATCGCTGGAAAGCACGGACCAAGGTGAAGGGAGAGATAACGTACGGGAAGATTGACCAAATTGCTACAAAACTCCAGTGACTGTGACTCCTTGAACCATTGAAGGCACCTGTGATCCGGGGCGACATTTATGTGAAGTCCATTAATAAAGCTGTTCGCTGGGTCACAAATATGGCGATTCAGCTTCTTTATATTTTTGCAGGTGCCGACTACATGAGCAATGACTTGACGGCCGTTTGCTACTTCGTTTGCCTCCCTTCGCCATGACTTCTTGACTTGCGAGCAGCTGAGGAGATCTTTGACGGGCATTGCATCAAATATTCGATGGCTTATCTGAAAAACACGGGAAAATGTTTTAAGCCAATGTACGGAACGGAAGATTTTAAAAATTTACACATCGGAAATCCCAATGTGGTTATATTCTAACTGAAATGCATGCATAATTTGTGCAACCCTCAATTCCTGCAGGAGCAGCTCCGTTCTTTATATGTTTCTTTGTAATAGTTAGCTGCATGCTGCGTGCGAAGACCCCTCGGGTATTTATCCCGTTTGGAATTGCTGTAGTTTCGCGTCAATTCAAGTAGTAGGTTACTTACGCTTTCATCTTTAGAGCTGCAAGCAAACTCATTGCCGTAAGCAACACCACTCATTGCAGTTGGCTATCTTTAAAGTAACCGGTAGCAGAGATGAGACCTACAGCCCATGTTAGTTGCCGGTCTAGCCCGTAAAATATTTAATTTTTTCAGCCCACCTGCACTATGGCATGCTGATTGATGCATGATTGTTCAAACTGCAAGCATAACAAAGTCAACTTCTACCGTAATGACTGAAACAGCAGTGGCGCGGCCTTCACCGGCTGCACATTAGATCCGAAGTATGAGTAACATGGACTGACTTTAGTTACTTCTCCATTAGGGCTTTCAAGTCAGCATTATAGTCAACATGACAGTAGCTCGTCTGTCTTCGAACCTGCGCCAACAAGTAAGATTGGAAATATTCATAATTTACAGAGGATAGCAGCAGGAGAGCTGCTTTGAAGTTTTACTGGCAACCCTAGTGACGCTGCTGAGCTCTTAGTTGCAGAGATATACAGCAAAAGCGAACAATTATTTGCTTCCAAGCGACCGATGCTGCGCAACCAGGTTATTTAAACTTCAACGCTTCAGTCGGTCAGTTGACAATGCATGATTTTAGTTCTTATTGCAAAAAAACTTAGAATTTTTGACTGAGTGACCGAACTATTTGTAATGTAAGGCCAGCGGGCCCATCACACAGACAGACCATTTTTGTTCCATTTCGCAACTTTCCAATTCGTAAATAAACATTTTGTGGCGACTTTGTTCATTTTTGTATCCCTGTGTGAACTGGCCTGTATGTGCACATACTACAGCTTCAGAACGTTTAGTGATTTTGTTCCTCAATATTACAACTGTAAAAGTAAAATTACCTCTGGGTAACCAAAGAAATATTCGACGGGGTCCAGCATCAAACATCTTTGTTGTACTTCCATGTCCTTCCAAGCGGCTCACAAACAGCACGAAAATTCTTCTCTCAGTAGAAAACCTCACAGCCAAACAAAGTTACATCCAACAAGACCACAGGTACAAGCTTTATGATAGTTGGATCATGGGATAGTGAGTCGTTAAAAGCAAAGGTGAAAGGAAAAGTACAGAGAACGTGGAAAATAATTTTTGTTCACTGTTGTGGTCACTGTTTGTTGTTGCGTATTTCACCTTGTGCGGTAGCCATGGAAATAGCAATGCAGATTTCCTTCAGATGTGGAACTGACGGTTGAGGCTGCTTACTAATGACATCCGTCTTAGTCACGATCAGAGGCTGGTAAAAACTGAATAAAAACTGCATTTAGCAGCTATTCCTGGTTTCTGCCAGCCACGCAGTCGGCAGTGGCCGAACCTGAATATTTATTTTTCATAGTTTAGGGCATCCATAAGCCACCTCACACACGGGGCCATTTCAGTGTAGCAGCACCCGCTGAAATTTAAAGGAGCATGACGTAACTTGCGAACAGCCTGCTTTACCCAACCGCCATTTCCACCATAATGAACTAAATTTGCTCAAATTTGGCACACTTGTGCTCTAACCTAGTGCCTCAGGAAGTATTCCCGGGAATTCGAATTCGATACTCCAGTCACTTCCTGGAGCCTCAAGAAGGTGGAATGTGCTCTACCGTATGGCTCGCAGAAGCTGTGGGTTACCGTTCCCTGAACCGCTGAATACGTTTTGCAGGTCCTTTTAGTCTTTTTGCGACGACATATCACGAGATCATTTCAGTCCCACGTGAAAGTGACCGTGTCAAGCACAAAATCAGCAGGCAGTTAGGTTATAAGGCACTTGCCAATGTATCCTGAACTGTTAAGGCCGTGTTTTTTTTCCCGTGTCGCAACAATCTTCTGTCTAAGCAGACCCATTTCTGAATTTGGTAGAATGGCATAGGTTTTAATTCCTGCTTGAAAAGCCGTCGTTTGACTTAAATTTAGGACTGTAACCAGCTTGCAAATGAAATATTTGCTTCGTGACGAACCCGTAGCTAAACGCAACTAATTTCGGAAATCTCCGTCACTGCTGGCCTCGTAGTACGATTAATGCAGGGGAGCAACTGCTTACGGTCATCACAGTCATTTTTAAAATTACGTGTTAACAGTGAGAAGATAGGAAGCAAAGCGTAGCATCTCGGGGTGAGTGCATATGCAGACATTCACAAAATGGGCATGGGTCAGAGGTCGGCCCAAAACAGATTGTTCCAGCAGCAGTCTGGGCAGGCCCGATAACCCCACCAGCACTAGCAACACCCACGGGTTTAAAAATGCCCTACTAAAGTACCCCCTCTTGACTGAACACAACAATGGAGAAATCCGAATGAGACGTTTCCGAAATCTACAAAGGGGTAGTACGATGAATGATAGAAGCATTGAAATTTCTTAGAAGCTCAGAATGTTTAGCACGACGCTTGAGGATCCGAGACTAACACATGGATTGTTTGTTTCTGGGCTTGTCGGTTTCATATCTTTTTCCGTCAAGTGATGAGCAACTTGATCCTAAGTAAGTTAATGGCATCTTGTTTACCGTACATGCTCTTTTAGTGGCCAGGTCTCCAATACTGGTGCCTTAGTAATGGCCAACGGTATATCAGGATTAAAATAATAAGGTCCGGGTCTCTAGTAGTTAGCCCGAGCCCTTAATCGTAGAGCGCCACACACGAGGTAATTTCTACTTAACACTGGACGTTTCTGACCCGCGTGTACTTTTGGTAACGCCATTATGCACAATAAATTCAACAAAACCACTCGAATTAGATGGCACGCACGTGGCCATGGAAGTTACGTGAATACATGCGGAGAGACTACCATAAACTTGTTAACGGGAGCACATTTGGTGATATATTGGATTTTCTTACTTTGTCAGTATAGGAAGTATTATTACTTCCAACTTAGTACATATCAAGTCAAAAGCAATGGTTTGACTTTGCCAAACTGGAATTGTCATTTCAATACACATCATCATGAAGTATATTTCCTCCACATAGCAAAGCCAAAAGGTGAACCAGTTTTGGTACAACTTGGGCAGAAATGAGTACAGGAGCATGGCCATTGTTGGGTCGTGTATAAGACACGCTGCGATCAGTATTATAGCACAGGGGACTGGTGTGGCAGAAGGACTGCCCTTATGTCTTGTACTGAGCGCTTCAAAAGACCCTAGAAACCTGTCCTCCCCGAAGTAGTAGAATTGTTCAACAGTAACATGCTATTTCTTGCACCAAGCAAACTGAATTAAGAACAGATTGAAGGAGACTCAAGAATTTTGCTCGGACCTTACCTCCAGCTAAATTTCCAGTCAGCGTTATTCTCACAAACCCAGCGTTCCAGGTGATGTACTCCACATAAAGTTTGTACTACAAATGGGTGACCTTGACAGAAACGGTGATCATATCAATATGAAGCATAATTTGATGGATTGGTCAGTATTGCAGAAAATCAGTGTGTAGAACAGACCCAAGGCTTTGTAAACCATTTGCGCCAAGAATAGTGCATATGATCCTTTACAAACCCAAGCTTTCCATTGGTGTCAGTTCCGGTCCGTATTTCCCACTAGTCGGAGTCCACTCGAACTAGGGAGCTGACAACGGTAGCGCAGTAAACAAAAAAGAAATAGGACACGATGGCGCTCATCTGGACCCAATATTTTCACTTGTCTAGCTTTACCTCAGCTCCCTGCTATTTAGTACTCGCAACGGCCAAGAGTCAAGTATAGGCAGACAAGCCATTTTGCTGAAAGAATTTCGGGTCTAGGACATCTCATGCGGAGGCAACTCATCCCCCTTGCTCATCCAGGTCATACTCGTCCAAGCCACTTTCGTCTAGGGTCCTAACTGTCCAAGCAGATTTTATTCAAGGTCATAACTGTCAACGCCAATTTGATCCCAGGTCATTATTGTCCAGGCCCAGGTAGAGATGGGCGCCCGTACAGGCAGTAGTGAAATGCCTGCGTCTGTGCCTGTGCCCGCGGGCACAGGCCAGCCCGATTGAAGGGGTCGCATGTGCAGGCCGGGCCAGGCGGGCCTGTTGAAATGCACAGGCACGGGCAGCAGGCATCTACTAAGAAACTAAGATATAAAGTGCCTGTCGGTTCCTGGACATGGCAAACGAAGCCTAAACTTGTTGGCTAACCTCGGAAAACGAGTAATAGACACGTATCCAGGGCAAGTACGAAGCCTAGCCTTATTGAGGCTTATTACAAGCTTTAGCATTTGGCCATAAATCACAATAAAAATGGTTTTTACGAAATTTGTCAATTAAAACCTACAGGCCGCAGGCTTACAGGCCAGGCCGGGCATCTCAACAAAATCTTGCAGGCGAGCAGCGGGCCGCCTGCTTGAGGGTACAGGCTAACAGGCCAGGCGCATTTTAAGATCTTATCAGGAACAGGCAAGCAGGCGGCCTGTCAGGCCACAGGCGCTCGCCTCTAGTCCATCATCTCCCAGACATGACTCTGAGCTAGTAAATAGGCTACGGCCCTTGTTTTCAATGTACAGTTAATGACGAAACCATTACCACTGTGGAGAATGGAAGCACTACTCCCGAATTGAAATTTGCTTCCTAATTTCGGCCGAAATTTCGGCGAAAAGGGACTCTTGAAATTTCGTCTACTTGACGGGCAAAGGCGAAGGCACTCTTGATTTCCAAGCACTTGACGACCGCGGAAAATGTGCTAATGGGAAAACCAAGTTGGCCGCTCCCAGATTTTTCCAATTCCTTGGCCGAAAAAATGGATTTTCAAGCAACGTAATTGTCAACCGATTCGCGAGCACTGCTCTTTGAACACTTATTTTATATGAGATTAATTCCTTTCGAAAACGTGCGGCACATAAATTGGGTGGTCACCAGCGGAAGATCCGATGGCAAGCTTTTAGGCGACTGCTGCAACATTCCGTTTTGTTTTACCTCCTTCAAAACAATAATGTGGGAAGTAACCAGGAAGCTCTCTTGCCACTAGTACAGATCCTCTATGGCATAGAGTCTATGCCCAGCATTTTCAACTGCAGCTGATTTTGAAATCATCATGAAGGACGCGGTGCAGTTTAATAATTTATGTAGCTAACTCGACTGACCAGGGAAATAATGAAAAACCCGAGGCACTCCTAGGAATTCATTAGGCCAACGGCGGTTCTTCATCGAGTCGTGGACCAAAAAAACGAGGTAGTGGTATACGATGATTCTGGAAGCGAGATCTCGCAAATTTGGCAAAACTTCCCCCCCCCCTAATTATCTACGACCGAATTGCTAACTCGAAGCTTGGGAGCGATAAACTTACGCAGTGTCACATGTCGACAGCCTTCACCCGAAAAATCCCACGTATGATTTCCTTAAAACCGCATGTGGAGCGAGCAATCGGTCTTCAATTTGAAGGAAAATTTATGATCCTATTGAAAAATCATGTGCTGGAAGACATTCATTCACCCGAACAATGAGACTATCTCTCACACCAACAACCAACCCAATCCCCCTGACAGCCATGGCTGTATCGTATGTACGATTGCTGAACCGAACAATCACCTTAAAAGTTACCCAATCGCTCAACTCAAAATTCAGCCAACTGCATTCTGCCAACCCATTTCTCAACCCAGCAGTCACCCCACTTCTTACCCCATTGCTCAAAACATTTAAGAACCCAATGGTCAACCACATGGTCAACCAATTGCTCAACCCAACGCTCAACCAATTGCTCAACCAATTGCTCAACCCAACGCTCAACCAATTGCTCAACCCAACGCTCAACCAATTGCTCAACCCCACGCTCAACCAATTGCTCAACCCAACGCTCAAACAATTGCTCAACCCAACGCTCAACTAGACCCCTGCGTGGTTAACTGTTTGAGCTTAACCGCTGCCGGTTAACCAAATTTGTTGTGTGACTGATTTCGTCG
>JAQFYD010001626.1:0-11616 GCA_034694225.1 Bourletiella hortensis
ACAGGCACACTAAGTCCACATTACCGAAAAGCAGGATAAAGAAAGGCCAGACGGAAGAGAAGAAAATCTTCTCATACTTTGACGATCTGAATCCATCAGATACATTACACGTGTGTTTTCCAAAGCAATGAACATAGGAACAGCTGGAAAAATCAAGAAACATGACGATGAAGACGATGATACTTCAAGCATACTTCACACGAAAAGAAGAATGAATGAGAAGAAGGACCAAAGTTTGGCCGAACAAGAAGAGCAAACGCATCCGCATGAATATAATCGCACAGCTATGTCTTCTAAACTGTTTTCACAGTCAACCGATTGGAAAAAGATTAACGTGTTCTCCTTTGTTTGTGGGCGTTTTGCTTACATAGCAAATACTGTCATCAGGAACATGAGAAAATGTAGGCAAATACTAGGAAAGGTATATAAAGTGCATATAAAGCTGACTCTTACTATTTCACATGTAACCCTATACGACCATTACCAAGATTGACCTGAAGTTCTCAGTTTGATTTCACCATCTTCGCTGCTATAATTGCATTTTTGTTGAATAGGAAACAAATCCTTTCTTTCAGGGATATTCGCAAATGCAAACATATAAGGCACACATCCGTCGCTACGGGACATCATGAATCCACAGAAGCAGTGATCTATCTACTCAGATTCCAATTTTTTCCACCAGTACAGTGTTTGCATGTCAATATAGTAAAAGAAAAAGAAGATGCAATTGGATTGTGATACGCCCATCTACCACCACCACTGCTCCTTCCTTAGTTTTACAAACATCCACGTTATTGCCTCGGTATATCTTAAATGTGCCAGAGAAATGGTGTGGTAAATTCTGCCGACGTCCCGAAAGGGAATGCAATCCAAATTCAATCAATCTCCAACTAACATCATGCAGCCCCACCAGTTGAAGTCCTTATTTATTATTTTAAACAGTATGGTTTCCTTTGTAAACACAAAACTACAGTGTACATAATTTATCCACTCTGTTCCTCGTGTCATCTTCAAGCGGAGTTACATCAAGCGTTCGGGTCTAAAGCTCTTGTAACTGCGAACATACTTCTTCCTCTTCTTCTGCAATAATTCTTCTCTTTAACCAAAGCATGGAACAAGTTTCAGGTCGTACGATAAACCAGGAAGCGTTTTGACTATAGAAATGACTTTTCCCTTCGTGCGTTATAATAACAAGTGACCGGAATACATGGGGACGGAAGAAAATCCTGGGAAAATAAATAGTGGCTAATTTACAGAAGACGAGAAGATGTTAATGTGAGCCGAGTAAACTTGTGCGCATTCCATGATAGCAATGGTTGCCCAGTACCAGCATAGTTACCTAACTGAAGCATCATCCTTATTACCGTCATCATCATCATCACCAGATACTAGTATATCAAGACTTCTCGAGACTTGGAGCTTTACGAACAATAAAAACTTCCTTGCTTTCTGCCTCCCTCCCTCTCTCTCTTCATCTCACATGCCCCTCCTACTACACTACACAACTTTTTAGTTCCTCCATAATGGTTCTCATCTATCACCTTAATTTATTTATGACACGGACTCTCTCAAGCTCGTAAACAAGTCTGGACTGGAACCTAATTTAAAGTACCGGGAAGGGCCTTGCAAAAGGGCCAAATAAATATATATTTACGTTCTTCCCTCCCTCCTGTTGTGATGCTGCCACCGTTGTTGTTGCTAGACTTTTCTGGGGAATTTCCCCTGGTGCGTGTGCGTGCGTTTATCATACATACTATAAAATTGCTTACAAACAAACAATACTATTGCTCCATCCAGCCTTCATCCCGGAGTTCATTTTAATGGCAACCAAACGGACTCTATGGAAAAAAGAGCTCAGAGAAAGAAATGAGGGGACACATGCACGCGATGATTAGGTGACAAATCAGTGCTTATGTGTACAGTCATTTTTCATTTTAGCTAACCACAAAACCTTCATGATTAGGTATGCAACTGTTATTGTGTAGTAACATGTTATGAACAAGGTTCTGAAACGTGATCTTGGATGGGAACACATGATGATTGCACAAACGTCAGTATGCTTAGTAGCTATATCTGCCCACAAATTCTGCGAAGCTGCACATTATCTTCTGTTTGAAGTCATCCCTTGTTTATTAATGAACTAAGGACCTAGAGATTATGTTATTTAATTAGAACACGTCGTACCCATGTGAACAGGGTCTAAACAGTAGAATGCATGATGAATGCCCCTTATTAGTTACTATATACGAAGATGATCCTACTCTGCGGCCCTGGGCCATGACAGTATGAAATGACGACACTGCTGCAAATACTAACACATGACGTGTCAACTTGACCAAATGGGAAAATTTACAAATTTTCAAATTTTTGCTTTATTATTGACCCTATAGTTATCAGCTCTCTCGGGGAATATCTGAAACGATCATGTAGCACATTCAGAGGACAGAGTGTGATGAATTATGTAAAGTTGTAGCATACGATTAAAAATAGCTTTGCATACACTTCTTCGGAAAATCAGCTTGACTTCACACGGACAAAGAAGAGCTGATGTCGGCAACGAAATTAAAAATTCTACTGCTTCAAGGTCTGTCCATTATTAAATCGTAATAAATGCTGTACAAAAGAGAATATCATTGTAAACACATTAGCACACATTTGAGAAAGGACTACTATGGTGCAAACGTGCTATGGATTGTTCTACGATCCAGTTCCAACACTAAACGAGTGAATGAAAACCTCTTATGAAATTCAGCTGAGATTGTAATACGCACACGATATAATTACATGGCATGAATGTTTATCACAGGAAACTTGCTCTTTAAAAAAGTACAGAGAGCCAGAGAGAGAGACAGTGAACAATTAAAATAAGCCCAACGGTGAGAATTTCGGTCTGGTACGGATTGTATGCTGACATGTGAAACTAATTACATAAGCATTGGGTGAAAAGATCGATCGTTACATATACCACAAGATCCTATTATTAAACTCTTGTTTCCATCTTCCCTGGAGGAATCTTCTGTACCCCAACAAAGTCAACTTCCCAACGAATGCAACAAACCTTCCAAAGAAAGATCAACACAAATGATAACACTAACATTGTAACAATTTCCTTAAATTCATTTGCTACTCCTGTATGAGCTAAACTATTAATTTCTATGAAAATCCACACGGAAATCGCTGTGACATTTACCGCAGTACTTTAGGCAGTTAGTATTTAGGCAGGTAGTTTATTGAGCAAAATTTATACGAATAATGGTATTAATAATGACATAACCGCGGGCCTGTCTTACACAATTATCAATAATGCATACTTCTGTCTATAACATTAAGGATCCCAAGCCCATTCATACTAATAATATACAACTCATTTTTAATCTCTGTCTATCTCATCTCTGTCATATGACATTACTATTATTATCATTACTATTATCTAACGAAAGGTGCTATGCCGAAATGATATGGAAACCACAATAAAATTTTTGACACCAGAATTAAGTGCACTGCCGCCTCTGATTCTCAATAAAATTCTCAACAGGTGAATAAAAAAACATAACACCAATCACATGGCTTACTATGCCCATAAAAATTTATAGCATTTGTCCTTTTCAATGCATACGGAAATGGAGTTGTGGCCCATACAAGAATTTTGTCTCCATAGCCCGCTCCATTCGTACCATTATATAAAACCCTTTAAGGAGTGAATTGTAAAACTTTTTGATTGTACAAGGAGCAAGGTGAATAGCAGCAGTGGTAGTTGCAGTTCTGCTCAGGGAACAGAAAACTCTGGGAAAAGATTATAAAAAGTTTTCCAATTTCCCCATCTCATACAATCCCTCACTCTTTCCGGGCAATATTCCCGGGCAAAAGGTATGAAATTAATGACTACATGAGTGAAACTATAAAGCTCATGATTTTCCATCACGAATCGCTCCAAGATCATAGCTACAGCTACAACATATTCTTCTCCACCGAACGGCTGCTATGGATAGACATACTTCAAACGGGCCATTGTGTGCCAAGTTATTCTACTGCAGGTTAATTGGCTGCCGTCATTAGTCAAAGTTTCTATAGCCCATCAAGTCGGTAAAATGGAACTATTAGAGTGGATTGAAAACCCGTAATAGCTACCCAGTCCGTCTGTCTATGAGCTAATACACAATTTTCATACATCATTTCATTAACTAATAGCTTATTTATGAATTCCTTTTTCGCTGCATTCATATAACTCTATAATACCTAATGCACCTTCCTCATGAATACATGAGACTTTCACCACCCGATTGAATGAAAGCACTGCTGTATAGCAGACTTCCATTGGGACGTATAATAATAAATAAAGGTAATAAGAGATTTCACTTGCACACATAGCCAGCTGTATACATAGCTACTTTACATGAAATCCGCTCACGCTCGCGGTCCCATGTAACAAATTTTAATTAATATGTATATTGTATTCATTTCTCCAGAGTCCGTATACTTTTAATTAAATTTTTCGGCTCGGCCAAACAGTTGAGAATTATAGGCCCAACAGACGAATCTTAAAGTTAGCGGAATGCATTCAAAATTATTTCACAAGTCTCATAGTCAATCCCGCAAGAAAATTTAGTGGCCATTAAGGAAGCTTTTAATGACCTCACCCAGGACTCACTTTTTACATTTGGGGCGGGTATGGTCCAAACATATCTTTGTTACTTGTCATTTTAACATAAAAATATTCAAACTACTAAGTTTACTTGATTAAATTTTCAAGAAACGAGTATAGCTAAAGGCTTTCACCATTCGCTTTAATGATGACATGGAAAGGAGAAAGGGAAGGAGGAACTTCTGGAGGACATGGCGTACAGCAGCTACGTACAGAACTTTAGAATTGAATCAGCCCGACTTGACTGCCTGCTTGCGGAGCTATAATGAACAAACTGAAGGACGACAGGACTGTTGAAAACTAGATAGATATTCTTGACATGACAACAAGTCATGGTGGGAACGGAATCTTGCAATTATTTTATATGGAGTAAGTACGGGAAATTGTTTTTGTCCGTGGAGTTTACTGCAAGGCAGTAAAGTTTACGTGAAGCACTTAATAATATGTGAACAATCAAGTGGACTTTAATCCACGCAGTAGCAGCAGTTGGTTGGTAGTTTCGTCAGGCAATTCTGTCTACTCATTCCACCTAAATGTTCACACTCACGAGAGTCTTCTCAGTCAATTATTATTATTAACCTGAAATAGCAACACTTTTGCTCCTGATTCGCAACTATTATTTGCGAAATCCTATATTTACAGCAATAAATTCGCATAGCAACAATAATTGAGGGCAGTTTGTGAAGCTGGGCTTGCAACACCGGAAAAATTACGGGTCCTGAGAAAGAATTAATATCCGAGTGTCGTACACCAAGCGGGACCGGCTTAACAATGGGTCTATTTATTAATTCTGTCCACGTGGCAATCATTTCTTTCGGTATTCTAATCTTATGGATCTCTCAACCCGGAACTTCCTTATTTTCATTCCATCCGGCATTAATGACACTTGGAGTAAGTCAGAGTTAACTGCGATGCTGAATAAGTCACAAAATTATTATTAGAATTGTTAATATTTCCGTCGTATTTTTGTGAATACTTTGCTTTGTTTCATGATAATTTTTTAACAAATGACCATATATTACATTACAGCTTATGGTGATTGCATTGGAAGGTGTACTGCTAATGAAGGACAGCCGAGTTCCCTTAAGATACAAGATCACGGTTCATTGGGCCTGTGAAGTGGCTGGTGTACTACTGGCCTACCTGGGATTTTTGGCAATTTATAACAACAAGGAGAACAACCGAGCTGCCCACTTTACCACATGGCATGGACAAATCGGATTAATTACCTTGGGACTACTATCCATGGCCCCGATGGGCGGTGTTGTGGCTAAATATTCATTAACTACGAGTAAACTGGTTGGACTGAAACCTAGATTACTTAAAGATATTCATGGATATGCTGGAATAGCCGCTTTGGTTTCTTTACTCTTCACTGTTATCCTATCCTTCTATTCTAATTGGTTTCAGGGGGTTGTTTCGGGTAATACTTGGTGGATTGCCTTAGGACTAGCTATATATCCTCGACTGTATTTTGGGTATCTTCGAGCCAAGAACTTGTAATGACCATTCCGTGATTGATTAGATTTCTAATAGTGTGTAAGCTTCAAATCATTCAAGAGGCAGTAGAACAACAATGTTACTTTCATAGTGTATATGGATGAAACTATATTTTATTTAATATATTCTATTGTTATAATAACCAAGTCACTCCGTGTAAACCCTGACTGAACTCTTTGGACAAATTTCTCATTAATTCCTTGGGCTATGGTGCTAATTGACAAATATGGTCATGAATTTCCGTGTCACAATAAAGTTGTACATTGCGTTAAATGTCTGAGCAAGTTTCATTTCCCATATTATTCCATATCATATTACGACACTACCTACACATTAGGCCGAATATTGCTGTTGTTGACAGCTCCAGTCCATCCATGACTGAATATGTTGACACGTTTCCACTGATAAGGCGGATAAGGGCTCAAGGCAAGCAACTGCTCATTACTTCAATTGTATTTTAGTATCAATGGCTGTTTTAGCAGAGCTTATGGATATGTACCATTGCATTGCAACAATTTTGAGACGGATTTTAAAACTGATTGCTGTACTATAGCCGTACAGAAACGGTGTGAATCACATTGAGCTGAGCATTTATGGATACCGTGATTGTAAGTCCTTGTGAAAAATTTTAGGGGTGACTCAATTCGTTCTCAGCAACTGATTGTGGAAGTTGCCCCTTCCAAAATACCACAATGTACTCAAAATTTGACAGGCTTAACAAATATCTGAAATGATAAAATCAAAGGAGCTACTAAGATGTACAAGATGATAAATTCTTACCGTTGTCAAGTTGTCAAGGACTTGGTACTTGGTTGCTAACAACTCTTGTTGCAGTAGTTTAGTACAACACGAGAAGACGTGGAAAGCCGGCAGATGACAATTTCAAGTGTTGTAGACAGCTGAGAAGAATCAACTGAATTCTAACCCTTTCGTTCCCATGAATTCCTTACCTGTCCTGTTCAAAAGTGTTCTTTCCCTCCTCTGAAAAATTGATAACATGGCCGCAGCGTTCTCTGTAGGAACTTGCTACAGTTTTCACTAGTATTTTTAGCAAACCTGTTTTTGTTACAGATGACGCTTGAGGGATGGCTAGGAAAACAGTAAACTGGATAGAATTCCAGTAACAATGCATATACATACAGTATACCAGTTAATCATCAGGATCATTTTAGAAAATATTCATCAAATACCAGCATAGCGATCTTCAGGTTAGCTTAGAAAATGGTGAACGGCTTGTACCTCTATAGCCCAAGGTTTATAGAATAGAGATCTCTATTCTATAAACCTTGTCTATAGCCTCTAGCTTGAATAGCTATACTAAGTATTTAAACGCCGGGCTAAAAACGATATCATTTCTGCCTCAAATGTAATCCTGCAGGGTGGCATGCAGTTGATGCTTTAAAGAAAGGTTGATTTGCATAATCATCAATCAAGCTAACGAAATCTGGGTCATTCGGAATAAACGTGGAAACAAAGTGCAGGAATGTCCCTGTAAATCCTAATCCGAACTGTTAGTTAATTTCAGGCTGATGTAACTTGAAATTTTTGGCGTTGATGCTTGCATAACTAATGGCTGTGCAAGTTTCCGCAAATATTTTGTGCTAGTCGATTCTTTTCGGCATTTGCATATAGGGTAGCTGGCGCAGGTTCACGGCTTTTTGCTAGTTTATACACACACAAGCAAACCGGAGGCATAGCAACGAAAGAATTTCATCAAGTTTCGGTGCAATGAGTTTGTGCATTTGGAATCGACGATAAGTTACTCAGTGATGGTTAGTTGATCTCATGAGTAATTGTTTGCTTCTCGAGAGAGCTACTTTTATCTTTCATGAACAATAATAACCTTTGCTATCATGAACTGACTATGAGACATCCAGTCTATTCGCAGCTCTATTATAGTTAAAAACGCCCCTGAATCATTCAGATTGCATTTAAATTTCAACACATTGAGACGCTGACCTTTAGAACGACTTTTTGCAGGTGAAAGTTGACATTTCTCGGAAGGAAATTTTGTTCGGTAAGTCGGGTAAGTCTTGTGAAATTTCGTGGATTACAGTACGTCTGCCATAGAAGTTCTGGACGACTGCTCAGGACGATTTGATGGCGGGAATGTTTGGCAGTTTGAATTTCAGCAGTACCAGAATTCTTCGTAGTACACAAGTGTCATACGGTTCCGTTTCTAGCTAAAATAGAAGCAATACTTGACGATATTTTGGTTACATAATTTCCGTCGAATCGCTGCTAAACCCGCGGTCATTATTTTTAGATATTATTTTAAACCTGGGAAATATTTTTATAAATTTAGCATTGTCTGCCATTGCGTGAAATCAAGCCAGGGTCTGTATAAGTGAACATTGCGTTTAATGATGAATTGTGTGTTGTTTTGTAAACAGTTCAAGTGCTAAAGGAATAAACGCAGGTAAAATCTTATGGGGACTAGTTGATAGTAGTTTGTGGCAGTTGCGGTGAAAGGATATGAGTGTCATTTGAGGATATATATGTTGGATGATTGGCAGTATTGAGCAGTCGTCGTGGTTATAATTTTTAGGATTCTCTTTAGTGGTGCTGAAGTACGATTGTTAAGTAATGCTATATGGAAAGGATTTAATTGGAGTTATTAGGAGTATAGGAGCGAGTTCCAGTTTGCGGAGGGAGTTTTAGTAAAATTTCGAATGCCATATGGGGAAAAGTGTGTGAGATGTATTGGAATAAGAAGTAAACAGAATCAATTGTACTGTGACGATTAGGGGGTCACAAAATTTCGAAAGTATTGATCGATTTTGAACGTATGGTTAAACATGTTTTGGGAACGTAAGAATGACGGTTGATTGTATTGCTATATCGGAAATTTTAAACTTTTTCCAGGTCCGTCCGTTTTGGAAAGGGAAAGACAATGATGAACTTCCAGGTAACGGTACAGGCTTCAAAGACAGTCATCAAGGAATGGGTTCATCTCTGTGGAAACAGGAATATTTTTTCGGTTCGAAATTGTCCAAACAAGTTTGCTCAAGTCAAGTATCAAGGTCCTGTACCGACGAGATATTGTCACACGGAGTTTCGTACTTTTTCGCCGTTGCTACGCTCTGGAAGATTCAAGGGTGATGGAAAAATTCTACTGTTGCCTAGACTGACATCACGTGATTTCCCGCAACATGGAGTCATCAGAAGTTTCCGCACATCTAGTCCTAAGAATGCTATTCCGCCTCCGATTATTCTTATTTTAAGTCGATTTGCAAAAATGGGCGCTATTTTCCTCGGCCGAAGTATTCGGAATTGGTGGAAGAATCTCCCCCCGGAGCAGAAGGCAATTTATGCGGAGAGGGCAAAGAAAAATTGGAAATATATCTATGGTTTGTGATTTTGACTCTTTCTGTCCGCGAAAAATAGTGTGTGATGAGTATCTGATATTTTAAGAATGTATTTATGTAAATGATAGCATTATGTCTTTCCAGGGATTTCAGATGTTGTATCTACTTCGATAGAAAGTATTGCACACTCAAATCTTAACATTCAAATTATCTGGTTTGCCGGTTTCAGGAGGTCTGGGCGCTCTCACATTTGGGTTGTGTATCTATTATGACTCGCATATTCAGGAAACTCCGTACACCAACCGCAAAAGATTCTTAGTTTTTTCGTAAGTGGCTTCCAGGGAGCGAACTGTTGAAACAGATGGCATTAGAATGGTTTTGATTTTAGAATAACGATTGTATGGAATACTTAATTTCAGGTCAGACCAGTTTGACATGCTAGCAAAGCAAGAATTTCGAGCAGTAAGCCATAAAGTTTTCCAATTACCTAGCTATCGCACTATGTGAAGTCTGAAACTAGCGAAATTTTCAAATTTCAGTTGGTCGAATTGTACCGGAGTCAGATAGTACCTGCAACGCTCGACAACCCTGCGTACTACCGCGTTTCACTTGTTGCAAATCGCCTTCTCCAGGCCAACAAAGACCTTCCACAAATTAACAACAAGGAATGGACTATTACCGTTGTGAAAGAGGATAATTTACAAAATGCAATGGTGTTGCCGGTAAGTACAGTATGGTTAATGTTGTGACTAATGACTTGTTCGTTCAGAGTGTTCTACCGAAGTTTTGTGAATATTTTCTGAGTACTCGTTTAACGTTAGTTTTTATTGTAGTGCGGCAATATCTTCGTATTCACAGGGATGTTGAATATTTGTGAAAGCAATGACGAACTTGCGGCCATTTTGGGACACGAAATGGCCCATGCTGTTTTGGGTCACGGGGTAGGTCCTAATTCGGTCATTTGATTTGAAAAGAATCCAGATGTAGATGCAGAGATCAAACTAAACATATAAATGAAAGTAAGCTTGTAAATGTAAATGTATTTGATTTTTATTTTAGGCTGAAAATGCAAGTTTCTTACATTTCATGGACTTACTTCTTGTCGTACCCGTGGCCATTCTTTGGGCTGTTCTTCCAACAGACCTCTCTGCTGCATTTGCTACTTTTATAGGGGGTAGCCTGCAGGACATTTTATTTAACTTGCCTTACTCCAGATCAATGGAGATCGAAGCGGATGAAGTTGGCTTGATTCTTGCAGCAAAGGTCAGTTCAGTTATATCTGCCATTATTTTATTGGACAGTGTAAAGAACTCGAGTAGTTTTTTCCTATGTCTTCTGTATCTGTCCGAAATCGTATAAGTCAAAACTGATTACTGTTTATTTTCATTGATTTTAGGCCTGCTTTGACGTCAGGGTTGCTCCTGTATTTTGGGCAAAAATGGCGTATGTAACGGAACGAGGAGGCATGCCACAGATTGAGTTTCTTTCTACTCATCCATCACATGAGCATCGTCAGCATCAAGTCGAACAAGCATTAGGCAAGGCACTCGATATCCGTGATGAACAGAAGGTTAGATATCCTTTAATCGTTTACTTGTCACTTAACAATAAATTCGTAATTGTTTCTCACAAAAATTACTTTTATGGTTTCAGTGTCCAATTCTTCCACCTTTCGACGCAAAGAGGAATTTAGCAGAGTTCAAGAGTAAAGTAGACCGTCATGAATATGAACGAGTCGCTATTCGACTAAAAATTTAGTCCCTCCTTATTTGCATGTAGGATAACGTTATTTTCATTGTAAACAAATGAAGAGTTTTTCAAAAATCGGTTATTTCCCAACACATGCTGCACATCAGCATGACGATAGTGAAATCAAATATAAATGATTCTATCAAATAGTTTTGCTAATGGAATGTCTCTGTGCTAAATTGGATTGGATTGTGCATTTCGTAGAAATAATGTGATTTTCAGTCTGAATCTGGCAGAAAACGTGATGGTAGCCCTCTCCAAAAAGGAAATCGTTCTCTCTCAGGTCACATATAGGGTGTATATCAATCAAGTTGGAGTGGACATAGGCTGAAAGATAGAACTGAAAGACAGACTGACTTGTGTATTGATGTTCATCTGGCGGAATGTGAACAAGAGTTAGCTCAATTTATTGATTTC
>JAQFYD010001627.1:0-11606 GCA_034694225.1 Bourletiella hortensis
TGCAGAGAAGTCAATTCGTATCCTCTTTTATGCCTCCTTCCCCTTCTTTGCCCTTTAAAACCATGTGCGTCAATATGGCAGAGGTTTCCAGTCGTAAAGGTTTCCCTTTGATACGGCCGGATTTATTAAATATGCCATGAGAGTTAAATAGAAATGTAGGAAAAAGGTTGTGTAGTTTACGTAGAACTTGAGGTTGAAATGAATACTAATTATTGCTTCTAGGATGATGATGATGAAGGATCCATAATAATTTTTTGTATTTTTTTTCTGAATTTCCAGGTAGTCGTGGCAATCTTTACATTTATTCTGATGGCGTTGACGGTATCAGAATTTTATGTAGCGAGAAAAACGGTGGGTGATCCATTTGAAAGGAGAGACAGTGAGAATGGTGCTGCTGCTGGTGGAGCTACTGGAGGAGCTGGCGGGTCAGGAGGAGGGTTTGGAACTACAATAGGAAATCCGGGTTTCCGGGACCGTCCACGTGCCAATGGTATTTCAATGACAGACTCAAGTGTTCGTTTTGTGCCCACAAGTTATAGATTGAGTCGGGATAGGAAAAGTAGTAGTAATAGTAAGAGTAATAATAATGATAAGGGTCATTGGAATGGTAGTGTAGCGAGTATATCACCTTATTCCAATGGCTCCTCCGTATCTGGCATGTCCAGTGTCTCAACTGTATCCACAGTACTGTCAAATTCAAGGGGTCCACTGAGATCTAGCCTTAAAAAATCTCGTACTACGGATGGGATTGGTATACAAAATCCAGGTTTTAGTGGCACTTCCCCTACATTATCTCGTACAGGGAGTCTTAAGAAAGTTCGGATTCAGACTCATTCCACGGATGTGTGATTAAAATTCCTGGTCCGTGCTATTATACTAGACGCACATCATTAACACACAAACATATACATATACGCACGCAGAATCAAGAAACAAATGCTGCTTATTTTGCTTTACACACAGTGCAATATCGTCCGTATTTTTTAAAATGTTATTCCGTCCATTTTCCCTACGCTTTCCTCATCGTCGTATGTTTATAATGTTCAAGATTTTAAGGAATTATTATCGTGTGCTACGTTGTTGTTGTTGTTGTCCGTGTGAATCTCATTATCTGGAAATTTATTCAAGACTGCTGTTTCTCCTTCTCCTTTGTGCAATCTCCAGTAAACATTCCTCTCAGCTTCTCATCATCAAGAATCATCATCATTCCACAGAGAAATCTCAAGATTGAAGACATCAGCCAAAGAATCTCAAAATGACTCCGCAATATTAAACTCACTCAGTCAGAAATCCCGATCCGTAACAAATCATCAAAGATTTCCAACAGATTAACTTCCGTCTCTATATACAACGACCTTCACTTGTTTGCTCAACAGTTTTTTACCTCCCATGAAAACAGTCTTTTATGAACATGCTGATGAGTCTCATGTACGCACACGTTACATAAGATATTCTGAAGGAATAATTGTATCCAGAGTGAGCAATGTGGTTTCGTTAATCAAAGTCTGACTGCCGTTTTTTTCGTGATGAGCAAGATTAAATAATTATGAAGATTCTGGAGTTTTACCAATAATAGTTATTTTTACCTCCATCTTTTTATGATTTACAGTACAAACGAGCTTTTTAAGTGCCCCCACCACCCACCCAACGCAGAGCATTGTTGTCGACAGATGAAAAACATTGCATTATTATTGTTAAAAGCCATAATATAAATGAATGAACGGAGCAGTTTTTCAACAAGGATGTGGGGCGAATTATTATTCTTTTGTTTTCAATAATTTTATTTGTTTTTATCCCTTTTAGACTAACAAAGAGAGAACGTATGCTATTATTATAGTTTAATATATAAAAGTCGTTATTATTATTATAAAATGTATACCACAGAGGACGGAGGTGATAGGTTGTTGTCATTATTATTGTAGTTTTGTACTAATTATTACTATTACAACCTGAATTCCCTACGTCATTTTATTATTATTGTTGTATTTGATACGTACTCGCGTGCTTAACAAAGGAAGGGAAAAAACGTTAACAATCATCATCACTTTATACCTGAGTGTAATGTGATTTTATAATTATTATTATTATTACTAATTACTATAGTAGAATCGATTACGGAAAGCGGTCGTAATAGAGCATAGTAATTATTACAATAGAATGCGTTGATTTTTGTTTGCATTAAAATGTAAATAGTGAGCTAAGGGTAACCTCTGGTTTGTTAAAAACTAAAAGAGGATCGTCTTTAGAGTCATTTTAATCCAGATTGATACTGTTTTAATTAACTCACGTAGATACAAAGATTAGACATTTGGTACGCAATCGTCCTGCCTTCGTTTCCAGAAATTTTAAAGGCTATAATTACATGATAATTTAAGGGAGAATTACTGTCGTGACACCTGTTTGCACGTAATGTGGAAAAATCTAAAGTGTAATTTGTATCGCCTGTCTTTCCGTATGTATGTCCTTGTCAAGATTCTTGTTACGTAACTTTGTCACTCTCGTGGGTGTTAGCAACATTATCTGATAAATATATAATATTTGTGCTAATAATTCTTCTATATTTCCGTCTTCGTATTAGTCCGTTGGGTAATCAAGAGTCAATGTTATTTAAATTGCTATTTCTTACATATACGATCTGATAGACAGGCATGCCAGTTATGAATAATAATGATACAAATTATTAATGTCATAAAAAATACGTAGCTTCTATTAGCTGAACACAATATACTCATAGTTAGAAGAAGAAACATGATTAGAAAATTAAATGGAAAATATACAAACATTTGTAAACACTGTTTACACTTGTAGGGCTAGCCAATTGTGAACAGATTACATTTGTAAACATGTTTACAAATGTAGGCTCGTCGGTCGGGATGTTGTTTACATTTGTAGGAGCGATCGCTGTAATAGCAGGCAAAAAATGTAAATGGAAGTTTGACCAGGTTATTGTACAACAGATTAACATAATAGGTAGCACTATTAAATATGTCTTAATTACAAACAAATAGTAATACAGATTTTCTATTAGAGTAGACATAGATGCAGGTTGAGGCAGATGCATTACCGGTGTCTTGAGATGATGAATTTCTTCTTGAATTCCTACGTCGTGCTTTCAAGTGACCTGATTGATTATAATGCTGATGAGGCAAGGAAAGTGTTCATGATGATGATGATGATAACGAGCATGAGGAGGCAGGCAGGCAGGAAGAGTCCGTCCAGATTAGTAATCTACGTACAAAAATCAATCATTTACACAGAGAAATATATAATGTGATGATGCATGCTGAATACTTTCTGGAATAGGATAAAAAATACAAGAGCAAATCAATGTCATTATTTTAAGAATGAATAATAAAAAAATCATCGTGAAATTATATAGTTGCCGTAATTATTACCGAGGGTAGAAAATAGTTCTTCTTCCTTTCCTTTCAGATGAATTCCAGGAGCGACTGCCTCTGAAACCCGGTCATACTTTTGTATGATTTGTTCAAAACGGAGGGGGCGAAGTTCCATGACCGGCAGATCCTCCAGTATTATGGAATGGACATGAAAATCTTCGAAGACTTTGTACAGAAATAATAGCTTCGCTTTGCTCCTTTGAAGTTTCCCCTGTGTCGTAATCCAGTCGGCCTTGCATCCAATCTTCACCTCACAGCTTCTGCTAAAGCCTCTGTGAAATATTTATCCAAGAAAAAAATACATTAGAAACGTGTGAATAAATTTCTTTTTAAAATTTGTACCGTTCATTAAGTTAATAATTACTTACTTGCGTTCACACCAAGAAGAGTCCAACGGCAAAAAGGCGAGCCGAGAGCTACGGGGAGAAACGGCAACTGCAACCATGATCAGGACGAGGTTGTCAAACACCGGGCATAAGAATCTGAATAGGCTTGCATTCATAGAATAACTTAAGTATTTCAACAACAAACCATTTACGCAAACTATAGTCCAAACTTTTTATTCAGATTGCCTCCATCCTCGTGAAGACCTTTTTGTAACAACATGCAGTCAACAATCACAACTACAAAATCATTATCATTCAAGTAACATGTGAGCAATTTGTGTACAATATTCATAACAATACGGACGCGAGTGGTAGTAACAAATGATAGCTTCTGTAAGTTGATGGAAGAGGTACTATAATTATTTTAACTAACAGATATCGCACAGTTTCAAGAATTTCGCACAACCCTCCAGCAGTCCGTCATTACAATTCGTGGAACGCGTCCAATAATGGCAACACTACATCTACAGAATAATATACGATTCAACTGCGTAAGGGATAACGTAATGTACAAAATTACGACTAAATATTCTAATCTTATATACTTCATCATACAAAGACTTATTTCACATAGAATCAAACATTATAAACACGGCGAGTAAAAAATTGAAATGCATTATAAATATTCCGTTTGTATCCCTTCTTTCTAAGTACTAATTCATAGCTGTGAGCTTCAAAGCACCCTTTTAATCAATTTCAAATACATTAGGGCCATTTGAAGGTTGCTGCAGCTGCTGCGGCAGCATAGTCACTGGTACCCCCGGACCTTGCGGTTGTTGCTGCTGCTGCTGAACAGTAGGCCCTACGGATGAATTCATCCGGAAAACTTCCGAGATACGATTAGCCAACTGACTATTAGCCAATTGACTGTAATGATGTCGCGCTAAATCACCAAAACTGACACTACCACTGGGGCCTGGCTGCTGTTGCTGCTGCAGAATGGAACCGACGCCATTTCTTATATTTATTCTTTGCTGTTGCATGAACTTCTCAACTTCCGGCTTCATAGCTGTGGACAGAAATCCAGGAATGCTGAAGTAATTTGAGATGGCAGTCTTTCTCATATTTAACTTTCTCTGGTACTCGACTGCCGTGTTCATATCTAACCTCCCTTTGACTTCGTGAAATCTTGAAGTTTGCACTCGCAACTCTAACATTTCTTGCTGTATTCGCTTAATATAGATGCCTATAACTGGCTCCGGCACGTTGGGGTACATCTGTCGAATTTTAGCCTTCATTTTATCATAAGCTTGCATAATATCTACGTTTGAATCAGGAGTGGTGACAACATTAGCAGATGGCAGGATGACGACTCTGTTCTTCTCATTTTGATACTCATCCCATGCAGCCTTCCGCTCATCCTCAGTCAATCCCTGATCAACCTGATTCTGAAGGAGCGAGTCATGTTCGTGGTAATTATCAATAATATCCTTATGCGACATTAACAAATCCGCAAGCAGTCTATCTTTGGGCAAGTCCGGAGTAGGTCGGTCAATCTTTTCATCTGGATTATACTCAAACATTTTGGCAATATCGTCGAATGTGAAATGACGCTCAATTTGGTGCTCGTCCACGACACGGCAAGATAGGGACAATTTCACGACTTGTCTATTGTAAATTTTCTCCTCAATTGTTCCTTCAGCCAACAGCCGGTAAATGTAGCAAGGTTTCGTTTGGCCGAAGCGGAAAACTCGGAAAATGCTCTGCATGTCTTGTGAGGGATTCCACGAGGCATCGAATATAACCACACGGTTCGCACCAATCAGATTAATGCCCAGACCACCGGCTTTCGTGGAAATGAGGAACAATTTGGCTCTGGATGTGTCAGTTTTAATATTAAATGTATCACAATTCCTCTGCCTATCATGGGCCTTTACACTCCCGTCGATCCTGAAATACTCAATATTCTTCCTCCACCTTGATACATTGGGGTTATCACGGGGAGGGAATGTAGTCTGCACATCATTCTGCTTCGCCTCTTGGTCAAGAGCTTCCAAGAATTCTTCAATCATATCCAGCGAGTATATGTACTGACTGAATACGAGCACTTTGTCCTGGATAGTTTCACAAATCCTGAGGATTTCAAATAACACTACCATTTTGTTACTATGTTCCATATATTTCATATCACTTTTAGATTTGAAAAACTTTGACCACCAATCGCCCCCTTTCTCAATAATGTCTGTGCTTAGTGCTTCAGGATCATTTGCAGGATCAACGACGGCTGGTGTCTCAGAATCATCGGCTTCCTTCTTAACTACACCATTGCCGTTCTTCTTGCTACTTTTATTTGGAAACGTGGATTCGTCAATTAAACACTCGATATCACTATCTGATTCATATGCTGGTGGGTCGGACTCATCGTCAATGAAATCTTTAAGAGATCCAGCGGAATCAGAGGACACGTCATCATCCTTGTTGTTCTTTAAATGTTTAAGTTCCAAAGCTCTTGGATGGCAATAAATTTTAGCCAGCATTGCTGAATGCTTCAATAGCTGCCCATGACCCACGAGATCCTTTAAAGTGCTTGAATGTTTGATACTGTTCAGGTAATGAAGGTACAACTTGGTCTGTATGTCCGTCATTTTGATAAAAACGGCATATTCATATTTTGGTGGAAGGTATGGGACCAGTACATTATAGTCCAAACGCTGGACACATCCATCGAGCAGCTTGTGAAGCACGTGAGCTCTCTTCTTCATTATTTTCACATCACTTGGTGTTGAATCTTTATGTTGACCGTTGGTAATAGGATTGACGAAGCGATTCGAGAACTCTTTTTTAGATCCAAGTAGATTCGGCTTGACGAACTGCATCATGCAATGGTACTCCAGCAGGTTATTCTGCAAGGGCGTCCCTGTCAGGACGACTCTTCTCCGAGTCTTGATCTTATTGACAGCAAGAGACATTTTGGATTTTTCATTCTTGAACACATGCCCTTCATCACAGACGACAATGTCCGGTCCGGGATCCGCCAGACATTCCATAATTGAGTCTTTTAAATGCTTCTTGATTTTCTTCCCTTCGACAAGTGCACGAAATGAGTCGTAATGAATTATTCCCACTCCGCCTCTACGCTGCCAACACCTTAAGGCATCAACTCTGGCCTGCACATTTTTCTCGTCATAGAGTTTATGCACTGTAACTTGCCGATCAGCGTCACGAGTCCACATTCTAACTTCATTCGTCCAGTTTGTCACAGTATTTAGAGGACATATGACAAGGGCCGTTCTGATCTTCTCTTTTGTTGGTTCGGAAGTCATCACAGTGTGAAGGAAGGCAACAGTCTAATAAACAAAGTAACAACAGTGATAAATTTTTGTGATTCTCGCGAACAGACTGCTCCTGAAATTTACCTGTAGTGTCTTGCCTAGACCCATACAATGGGCCAGAATACATCCACTTCCGATATTTTCAGGCTTTTGGAATTGCTCAACCGATTCAAAACAGGCTTGCCACATGAACAAGATACCCTTTGCTTGATGAGGCTTCAGTTTTGCTACGATTATAGGGTCTACTTTGATAAGAGGTTCTTTAGTTTTTGGGTCCATGTCTAGAATTAGTTCCGCCAACCGTTCACCTTCAGGTAAGGTAACTACTCCATTAAACTGTAGAGATAGAAGATTGTCAACTGATTATTGCTGCAACAGAGAACTTTCGGTACTACCAGTGAGAAATTAAAATCACCTGCGCCTGCCGTTCAGCAATTCGCTTCTTCCTCTTCTCTTCCTCCTCCTCCGCCTTCCTCGTTTCTTTCTGGAGGTCCTTTTTGCTGATGATCTTGCGAATATCTTTGCGGCCCTTATTCTATTATTCAAACGGGAAAAAAATACTGGGTCACTCCAAATACTTACTACTAAGTCCAAACAGACCAAGTTCAAACAGCTGCAAATGGAATACTAAATACTAAATGCATTAAACATTATTACAGCGGCATCCTCTGTGATTTCCTCAACATCACTATCGCTATCAATGACAACTTCATCGTCCTTCTTGCGGGATTTCTTTTTAGGATGCGAGTCGGAATCTTCAGAGTCTGACATCAGTTTTACCCGACGCCTCTTCTTCTTCTTTGTTTTCTTCCGCTTTTCATTCCTAAACGACACATTTAATCATTACCTTCAATTATGAGAACGGTGCCAACAGCATAAAGCTGGTTGCATCATGGGCTAAATCGTTTATGCTACCTAGATTCCACACTCGGTGACCGCCGACGTGAACTCTTAAGCGTCCGCGAGCCATCATCAGACTTTGCAGAATCAGAGGACAACTCTTCTGTGGAGTAACGTTTTTCCAATTTATTACTGTAAAACCAATAATAATTACTCCATTACAATATTATTATTTACGACACAGTGGAGAGAAAAAATAGAAGCTTCCTGTCAGACTTAAATAAACAAAAAAGATCGAGCTACTGACTTCCTGTCTTTGGTTGAGGATTCTTCACTATCACTTCGTATTTTCCCTCTTGCAGGACCAGTACGTCTTTTCTTTGTGACCACAAAATCATCTGAATCACTTTCGTCAGTA
Source organism: Bourletiella hortensis (assembly GCA_034694225.1). Taxonomy (NCBI): domain Eukaryota; kingdom Metazoa; phylum Arthropoda; class Collembola; order Symphypleona; family Bourletiellidae; genus Bourletiella; species Bourletiella hortensis. Next base: position 8,315 of record JAQFYD010001627.1, read on the forward strand.
TCTTTCAAATTCACGTTAACTTTAGGAGTATAGTAGAATTTCTTTTTCTGTAATTGAAAATAAAACACCATGTCAGCACATGCCCCTGTTAGTTACAAAGTAATCAGTAATGACACATTAAAGTAGACACATCTCTTAGTGGTCTTAGCGTGCGAGCAGTGCAGATTTAAGAGTCAGTTTAAAGAAATCTGATACCTTCTTCTTCTTATCGTCACCCGAATCCAGCAACTGTTTATCCTCATCGGATGATTTAACAGCAGCAGCCTTCCTGGAACCTTTGAGCACCCTTCTCTTCGCATCAGAATCGTCATCTTCTGAGGATTTCGATGAATTATCAACAACCATCAAATCATCTGCTTCACTGCCCTCCGACAATTCGCCATTCTCAGCTGAGCTTCCCGAATCAAGTATAACAGGTGGATGAGGTTTCAGACTCCTTTTAATGACAGGCTCGTCCTCATCACTACCATCACCTAAATTAATCAAAAAATTAGCGTTAGGAAGACAGGTGTGTAATAATGCTGCGAAAGGTGCCTACCCGTGGACGCGTCTTCTCGGGTGATAATATCTTCATCATCATCGCTGCTAATCTTCTTCGCAGCCTTCTTCTTGGACCCTGACCGTGAGCTTTTGCCTTTACCATCTCGAGATTCAGACCTTTTCACGATTGGACAAAAGTTTTCCAATCTACAAACACAAACACAGTTTTGAGTATTCCTAATACAATATGAAGGGATTCTACAAGGCTCACAAAAAGGACTTTTCTTCTTACCTTTTGATTGCCATTTGCAAAGCATCATTAATCTTCCTTTTCTTCTTGACTTTACTATCCGTCACGTAGACCACTTTATGAGTTTTCAACCTATCTAGAATTATCTCAGGCAGTCTTTCAACTAAAATATAAGAAGAATTAGGTCTCAGTTTCCAGTCTTGGAGTTCAGTTCCCTTCACTGCCGTAACACCATTAGGATGATGACCTCGCACGTTGCCATCACTACCCTTTGCAGCTTGCCGACTTGAATAGGACGAGGTTGAAGGCACTTCATCATCTTCCTCAAGATTTTCACTTAACTTGCTAGCAACAACTTTAGGTTTTTTGAACGGAGCATTCACGCTGGGTTTCCCTACACTACTCTCTTCTTTCACGCGCGACAGGACAGACTGTCGAGCTTTGGCATCATCTTCCTCTGAATCCGATTGATTAGCTGTCGCCCCGAAAAGTACTGTTTCAGCCGGACTAGGGGATCGCCTGGAGCTGCGACTTTTCCTTTCCTTCGTTTTCTGGGGACTGACAGACTCTTTGGCCAAGACTGAACGACGTGCAGCTCCTTCTTCTTCAGAATCAGATGCAGCTGGTGACTTTCTGTTCATGAGAACAGTTTCAGCTGGACTTGGAGAACGGATTCTGGATCGAGGTACTTTGGTTGGTGCGGAAGAAGACTCGTCAAGTTTTCCCTTAGGGGGGCCGAGGAACACTGTTTCTGTCGGACTAGGTGAACGGGCAGCCTTGGATCCCCTCGACGATGTTGAGGCAACGACGGTTTCTGCTGGGCTAGGAGGTCGTAAACCTCTGGACCCTTTGGAAGATGACAATGGAGCAACTACGGTCTCAGCTGGGCTGGGAGATCGAGCAGCTCTAGATCGTGTAGATGCCGGTGGAGCAAAAACAGTTTCCGCAGGGCTGGGAGATCGAGCAGCTTTAGATCGCGTAGATGCCGGTGGAGCAAAAACGGTTTCTGCAGGGCTAGGTGATCGAACAGCCCTAGATCTCGTAGTCGGTGGTGAAGCAGCTACTATTTCGGCACGACTTGAAGGCCCTTGAGTTTTATCCACTGCTGTATGAGCCACTTCAGGAATGTTCTCCTGGCTTTCCTCTTCCTCAACAGTCTCGTTGATTTCGTCCACTACTGACGACTGATTTTCGTTACTTTCAGCATGACTTTTACTAACTCCAGATGTAGTTTCATCATCCGAAATTTCAAAGGACTTCTCTTCCCCCGAGTCTTCTTCCTTTTCATGCTCTTTCGCAGCCTTGTCCGGTGAACTACTGTCATAAATCGTGGTACAATTTCCATCGGAATCAGAAATATCGGAGAGGTCGTCAATCTCTGAGTGAGTAATTGGTTCATTCGTCTTAGAAATTTCGCTTCCCTCTACCACTGCTTCCTGCTCCGATGTTGTTGCTACACAGGACGCTACCACCGACGATGATGACGACGACGAATGAAACCGCTCTTTCCATTCCCCTTCAGCCTGCTCAATCAAGTCTTTCAAATCTCCAATAGTTTTCTCAACAATACGCTTTGTTTCCCGTATAATCCTTCCTGATATTTTCGAGCTCTTATAGTCCTCCTTTTCCAATTCCGTCAAAAACTTGGTCAAATACTCATTCTCCACGTTTTTCAGTTCTGATGTGAAATACTCTGCTGTCGATGCTAATTGTGTCAACTGGAATGTATGCCATTCCAAAAGCGGTGGTAGCTCAAACCCACCAATTTTCTTCGTTTCCTTTGACATGTTGATCTACGATGACAACAAAAATAAATCACATCGTTTTTAACTACACACAAAGTCACACTAACTACATCATGCCTATAACCTTATTCTTTCTAAAATGTCTGTTCGCACTACAGTTCCAAACCTCTGGCTGGCTACTTACCGTCATGTATAAATCATTTGATATTCACAAAAGAATAGATTCACAACATTAACTCACAAATTATTTATTAACTAAGACTGTCTGTCAGCTCTGGTCCCAAGATTTTGTCCCGGGCCCATACTAATTATTATTTTAGTTATTATTTCCCTTTCGCCGCGACCTTTCACCCGCCTCTCTTGTCAGGTCTCATGCTTGCGAGTGTGAATACGAAATGTTTTTCTTCACATTTTATTTTCGATCGGACTTGACGCGTGCGCCAGGGATGCAAAATATCAACGACGATTTAACGCAAAAAACGCAATGTAAAGAAAGTCCCTCCAAATATTGCGCGGCCTCTTTTAAGACCAACGAACGTCAGACGACTGCACTCAAATGCTCACAAAATGCATGTGGAGAATGGAGGCCTACGTCGGACAACGATTCAAGGTTCGTGCAATGCAAGGACATCTGACATCTGACTACGTACATCATCAAGGGCCTGTCCTTTCTAAATGCAAACTCCCAACGGCCTCCTCCCTTCACTGTCGAACGAAGGGGCTGCCCCTTCGAGCGTTTGAATGAAAGCCCGGGAAAGAGAGCGAGGCGCCATGTGCGCTCAGCGCGCTGGGGCAGACTGACATCGAATGTACAGTT
>JAQFYD010001628.1:0-11602 GCA_034694225.1 Bourletiella hortensis
TTAGTCGGTGGCTTAGCAGTCAGTTATTATAGAGATTTGAGTCATGCTTTAAATTTTAGGTAACCTCACAATAACCAAATGACCAGTGCAGGAATGACATCAATTAATCTACTATCATTAGTGAAGTATTTCAGAGATTCGAAGACTTCATAGACTTTTATGACTACTTCAAGTCGGACGGCATAACTCGGGAAGATTATCACACTAGGAATATGACAACTTGGGCAATTCTAAGTGATGAAGTTGATATTGCCATGGCTCAGAATATATTCAAGCCATCCTTTCCCAAGTACGCTAGTATTCTTCAACCAACTTATATGCTCAGGTACGAAATGTAATTACAGTGCAGAACGACATTCGCTTGTGTACTTAGCATTATAAAGTTATTATAATAACTTGGATTTGAATGTCATAGGCTATGGGCTTTCTTCTCTCAGCCGCAAACAAGCCCGAACTTACTATTTGCGCTACCTTTTTCTTGGTCTGCATGGGTAGCTTATGTGGTCTTATGGTTGGTTATCCTCTCTTTGGCCATCGTCTTTAAGATCACACCGCACTTCTTTTCGGCGAAAAGAAAAACGGAAAAAATGGCTTCGATAGGTTGGGATATTAATGACTGCGCGTATTGCATAATGGCATCCCTGTGCGCAAAAAGTAACAATCACTTAATTATCTATGCATCGTTTTTGAACTTCTTCAGTTAAATTATGAGTTTAAGCATAAAAAACTTGGCTTAGACTTACCCATGAATCCGAAAACATTTTTCGGAAGAGCTCTCATACTGACTGCGATGGGAAGTGCTCTGCTGCTCAACACGGCGTACCAGGCTGGGCTAATGGCGATGATACCAATTTATTTGAAGCCATTGCGGTCGTTTGAGGATATTCTTGAGGCAAACTATATGCTCACGACGGAAGAGCGAAGCTTAAGTCTCCCGTACATTCTTAAGGTATTAATACACCTCAGTCAAGTGTAATCTCTATATGCTCATCTGTTGTACTGACGTTTCATATCTTTACTTGTAGCCAATGTTTAAGGTCCTAAATATCAAACAAGGCTACGTGAGCACTACGGATGAAGACGCATTCATAAGAATGCCGCACGAGAATATTGCTCATATTGAATACATTGATTCGTTTATGGACGCCCTTACGACATATTTCGCCAATTCCAGTGTGAACCACGAAGACTATTACTGTAGTTACATATCTGTTGTTGCACTTAAAAACACACGAATACCTAGTGGATGCACAGTTCCGAAACATTCCCCCTTTAGAGAGCTGTTTAACAGCAGGTGATGGAAAGTTTTTCTTATGCTCCATACGAGAAAGCATTCAACAACTTCAGTCCAAAGGAAATATAAATATTGTTTTTTTTTCATGTGGCAAAAGGATCGTAATGATTATCGAGCGTGGATTGAGCTTCAGGTACAAACTGATCTATAGAGAGGCTTTCATTCCAACATGCCATCAAAGCCCCTCAACTTACAACCGCATTCGGCTGAGAGATACAGAATTGGCATTTTTTATTGTGTTCTATGGATTTCTAATTGCCATCTCCGTCCTTTTGTGCGAAACGTGCACAAATAGATTTTCAAAAGGTAGTAAATTTAATGAAAATGAAGATGCAATGCACGTGTACATTGACAAGTCAGTCAGAAGTGCGGGACAATGAAATTAAAGCAAAATTGAGCGTGTTAGCCAAATTTTTATTCATGACAATACCATGACTGCAGAAGAATGCATTTATACCTGAACTAAACTCGCGAAGGTCTAGACAGTTTGAAGTTCAGCTATCGCTGAGCAGTCAGGTCTGACGAAATGCGCGGAACGGGCGGCAATTTTCTAATACTCAACTTGATATGGCGGTTCATTAGGACCGAAATGAGCTGCAGTAATGTGACCAGGTTACGTGAAACTGGGGAGGATTTCGACTTGCAGGGGTTTTCAGCGCAGCCGCCGCTATCAAGACACAACTTTAATGGCAAACGACTAGCCGTTTTGGGAGATGTAAGGTTTTCTAATAATTTTGTTGTCCACACGATGATCTGATCTTGTCTTTGCATTCCACAGTGTAGGCTGCAGTATGATAGCGAATGTAAAATTGACAACTCTAGTGGGACAGCTATGTTCGAGCGCGGGGTCGCAGTTTCCCTGCTTCGTGACCTTCAATTTACGCTCAATTTCACGTAAAGTTAGACTCTACATTCGTGGCTATTCTTACGTGCACCTGAGCAATAACTAATGTTTTTTGCAGTGACGAAGTTTTCAATGACGGTCACCTGAGCTTCGACGAGTTTCATGGTCCATCCAGGACTGAAAAAGCTCGCATGTTCCTGAATGGGACAATAGATCTGGCGATTTCGCAAAACGTGCACAGGCCGTCACTGGCTGAGCATGTAACTTTGTTGCACCCTACAGACTCGTTTCCGTAAGAAGTTAAAAGTGCAACTTCGTTTATTAAGACCCGTTGTGGACATCATTGCGTTTCTTGTAGGCTAAAAGCATTCTTCAGGCAACCTTCACGAAACCCTGGGAGCATATTTGTGAAACCATTCAGTCCCGAAGGATGGGGTGCCTGTTGTGGATTATGGGTATTCATTGGATGTGTTGCATTCTTTTTCGGAATGGTCACCCGATTACGCAATCAAGAAGAAGAACATGGTGGACGACTGAGGCGAGCTTTGAGTGATTGCATAATTTGGATGGTGGGAACGATATGCATGCGAGGTAACATAGTAACCAAAGGAGATAAAGTTAGATCAAATACATTTGGCGTTTAGTGACATGACCTGTATTTATCGCCAGGATTTACACCGCCTGTGTCCATGAACTACCGCAGCGTTTTACTTGCTGTCTTGGGAACCGCCATCTTAACGCACTCTGCGTATCAGGCAGGCTTCGTAAAAACGCTGTCGTCCCACTTTCATCCCGTGCTTACCTTCCAAGACCTCATCGGAGAAGGTTACCGTGTCATTGTCAACCACAATAGTGCCTCTATTCGAGAAATTACAAAGGTACTGTGGCAATTATACTGTTCGGATATTCGCAAATTCGAATGGTTAATTACATGAGGGTTTTATGGTAGCAACTATTTAGTCAGCGTGGCATCAATTTCTCGTTCATGGGTGAAATGGATGCTGTGGAAGCTATTGTAATTACGAAGACAGCTTATGTGGAATATTTTGACTCTTTTCATGGAGCCCTGAATCTGTATGCAGGTGAAAGATCTAGTATCGCTAACCCCGATAGCTTTTTCTGTCAGTCAATTTCTACCGTCCGAGTTAACATTGGTATGATCACGGGCGGGATGGTTATACGAAAAGAGTCACGCTTTCGGGAAGCCTTCAATGTAGAGTAAGAACCAGTAAAAGTCTTTGCTTCCTGGCCAAACGAAATAAGCAACATGGTGAAATCAAAATTTGCAGGATCATCCGACTAATGGAATTTGGTTTGCGGTACAGATACTTCCAGATCTATGAGTATGAGACACGACCCATATGTCTGCCCCGACAAATATTATGGAGGTCGCAAATTGGTGTCAAGGACATGTCCCTGGCATTTGAAATCGTATTCGTTGGAGTGGTTATGTCCATCGGATTACTAACCACAGAGCACTTGATGAACATATAAAAGAAACTGTTCCCTTGCTAATCAAAGAATTCTGACGAGTCACGAGTGTGTCAACAAGAAGCCATTAACGACGATGGTGAACACCTCCTACACATTCGGCATCCGATGCAGACTCGTAAACCAATATTTGCTTACGAGGACTACCTGAGTCGGTTTTGATTTAAGAATGGCGTCATCGCATGCATTGAACGGCAAATCGCCAATGAGGTCGTTACACGTTCACGTAGCCTGTCAGAGTTAACAATTTCAGTATTAACTGTGACTATGCAATCATAGCCCGCAAAATTGTATGCAGTTAAAGGTAATAAATAATGAGAAAGAGCCTATATTCCGGACAACCTCCAAATGTTTTCATCTAGGCTCCTCTTAGCCGTTGTCATTTTTTCTCTCACTATTTACATTTCTACTTGCAGAATAAGGTAGCACGCTTTACCGTGGTAACTCATCATGTGATAGAAGGATGACTGGCAGACCCCCAGTCTTCTGCACAGTCCAATAGATACTCGATAGACTTACAAGTACACTCGGAGCCGGAACCTCCAAGCTATTATGAAAAACTGTCCCTACAAAATATTACTGTCGCACATTATCTTTACAATGCCCTTTCCTATTGTATCCAGGTGTTTTAAGGGCTACGTAGGACCCAGTGATCTGCTTCAGTTTCTTGAGGACAGTCATTCCAATATGGAGGTTACGATACATAGTGGACATTCTGGTTGGTCAAAGTATACGCTACGGGACAGCAGCGTGCAATTACGGGAGAACATAAAACTTTATTACAGATTTAGCGAAGTGGCGTGGACGTGAATCATTAAACAACCAGTTGGCGGCCACGGAAGCAGCTGAGATGAGTCTTGGACTGTCACTACTGTCATATCGTCCCATTGTGAATTTTCTCTTCCTAAACAACGATACAGAAGACCTGGCGTCATGGTTTATCACCGTATGCGAATGTAAAATCGTCATAATCTGATTCTTGTAATATTTCCCATGATTTCTTTGACGTTAGATAAACAGCTTCTTGGAGAAGAAAAAAATCTTACATCCTGATGACTTTTCGGACCGACTGTACAGACTACTGAATATTTTTCTTTTCATTCTTATAATTGATGATGGGACAACGGAGACTTGTTTCGAAGAGATCTTCAGTGATAAATCCTACACTGATAATTTCCTCATAGACTCGGCAGTATTTTTGCTTGCGTATGATAATGTTAATAATTGCTTGGAACTGTGGGAAATATACCACGTAAAAGATGTATTTGTTCTGAGAAATATAAGTCCAGTAACCGTAACATGGAGGTCAGTATTTGATGCAATCTTGCAACCCGTTTCCTTACGTCGAGGAGATTTTTTGGGAGTTCCACTCATTGCTGCGGGTGAGGTGAGCGTAGAAACCCTCTGGATGGGGATGGGTTGCATGATAAATGCCTCATTACAAGAAGGTGGATCTTTTCAGTGTAACGACACCAGGTTTCGGCTGGAATGTTCATCAAAGATTGTAGATGGGATACTGACGTTTGATCAGGGTTTATCCGTTAGCCTATTCAGAGATTACAGGGACGCCTTGAACTTCAGGTATTTCCAAGTAAATACGGTACAATATGGTTTGCAAGTCTAATAAGTTCAATGTTTTATGGAACTCTATAGCGAACTAGTATCACCAGTGGACGACTTCTTAGATTTTGAGGAATTTTTCCAGTCCGAAAACGAAACGCGGGAGTATTTAATGAATACAACGACTACATTTGGAATCCTAAACGAGACGATCGACGTTGCTGTTGCCCAAAATGTGTTTAGACCAGTCATCGGCATGTATGCGACCATTCTTCAGCCATCATTTCTGTTCGAGTATACTGAAACAACTTTGGCTTATCTTGATCTTAGCCCACTGCCTGACGAATGCGGTTGTACTGTAATCTATTTCAGTGTGAATGCTTTCTTTACGGAACCTGAAACTGGTAGGTTCGAACTGTTTGCGATGCCATTTTCGAATGCTGCATGGGGAGCATTTGCATGCACATGGACCTGCCTGTTAATATGTGCTGTCCTATTTCGCTCAATTCCAATTCTAAATATGAAGGTGAGAGCGACCGAAAAGACGAGTTTGTTGTTAACGGAAATAAGCAACTGTGGTTACTGGATAATGACAGCCATGTGCGCAAAAAGTAAGTTTCTTCGGTCATCGTTCTCATTTTTCAGTGATTGTTCGATAATTAAAGAGACGTGGATTGTAGCTAAACTGGGTTTTTGTTACCTTTTGTAGATTTCTACATCATCCCGAAAACTTCATTTGGGAGAATGTTAATGCTTACTGCGGCAGTGACGTCCCTACTTTTGAACACAGCCTACCAGGCGGGATTAACTGCAATGATACCAGGATATTTAGTACCGTTAAAGTCATTTGAGGATATACTTGGGGAAGATTATGTTCTTATGAGTGATGGATATAGCGCTAGCTTGAATTCAATATTGCAGGTAGTGTTACTTAGGGAGTCAAATGCAAATTCTGTATGCGAAAGATGATAATCAGTACATTTGAATGGCTATAGCCAGTGCTTGAGCAACGAGGCATTCTACACAAGCTTGTTCACGGCCGGGCCTACGACACCCTGAGAAGGATACCAAAAGAACGCTTGGCTTATATGCATTACTTGGATTCCTTTATCGGATCCCTTAGAAACTATTGCAGCGAGATCGGAATGGATCCCGACAGGTTTTACTGCGACTCCATATCAAGCGTTCCGCTAACGAAGACGCCCCTGCAGAGTGGTTTCACTCTCCCGAAACACTCGCCCTTCCGGGAAGCATTCAGTGTCAAGTTAGTTCTGTACTAAGCTGAGCTTAGATGTGCTACTGATTCGCACTAATTTTGCCTATTCTTCCTATTCAGGACAGCAGCGGTTATTGAGCGTGGGTTCAACTCCAGGTATGGAAAAACTTTCAAGATACAACTGAGCCCTATGTGTCTACCGAGTACAACAGGGAGCTATACGCGTATTGGATTAAGGGATGCTGATTTTGCTTTCCTGCTCGTTTTTTGTGGTCATGTAATAGGTCTGACTGTGCTTTTTGTTGAATTTTCCGTAAGAAAGGTACTTAAGCCTCAGTGTAACGACCGTGTTGTTGTTTGCCATTCGCTTTTAGTGAAGTGGCCATGAATAAAAGCAGTCAGGCAATGCCATTATTATTGTTGGTATGGACGGAGAAATTTATTTCAATCAAGTCCATGTTAAACAGTTTGCTTTACAGTTGAGCAATAATTACTAAATTGCTAGCGGACCCATTACTTCCTGTTACCCTTGCCTTGCGCATCTAAAGAAGACCTTTGTAAGAAGGAGGTTTTAATTTGTATACGTTTCTCTGATTCCCCAAGCCAGCAGAAGAATATAATATAAGCGGTTTCATAATGCTGCCGGGCATAGTAAAAATTTCGAAAAAAGATGCTTCTTCGGAAGCATTAGCCTCTTTGTCCCGAACACTGGGCATAGGCGGCGATGACACAAATCAGACGACAAATTCTGGTAACATCACACTGATTATTGCCTCTTGTACAGAGTTGGACTCGTTTCTAAGACTAATGTACATGCTGACATTCTGAAATTCTTTGCCTTCCCAACAAAATACAGATTTACAGGAGACACCATCTCAAACTCGAGGAGCTGAGCTTGCGAATTTACCACCGAACCTTCAACATCTTGCGTTCACTCGTCATGTTCTGATTCGGGTGACGCAGAATTTTGACAATGGTGAGCATGAGCAATAACTCCCAGTCCTTGAATGTGTCGCTGGCAACAGTAATTCAGACAGTTCTGACATTAAATTTAACACAGCTTTGTTACTGAAGGGAAACCAGAACTATGAGATTTTCAATACGTTCGGTTCAAGAATGTATTGTGCCTCCGTACCCATAAAAACTCGCGGAAGTAAAATTGAATTTTTCATTCTCAATCACTTGGGTCACCCATGCTTGAAGATGCAGGGCTATACAGGTCGCTGTGGTAGAGGGGCAGTAAGATTCCACGAATAATATTCTTGCTTTATGAAAGTTGCGTTTGACTATGCTGCCCTCTTTACAGGGACTCACAGTGAGCTTACCCGATGACCGAGTATTGGGAAGTATATGCCAAGAGCCTCGAATCTGTTTTCTTGAATATTTCATCCTGGACACTCAGAGACCCGCTACTACAATCTTGAAGATCAAAGGGCCCAAAAGAGAGTTCTTTTGTTTTGGAGGACTCGGAAAAGTTGAAGATTTTGCCATTTTCTCTGCCAGTGACAAATTTTTGGGTCGCATAAGTCAGCATTGGGACACTCTGGGAGAAAACTTTGTGAAGGAGGATGATGCATCATTTCGGACTTATGGGTCAGCTCTTCCAATAGAAATGAGTGCGAGTATAAAATCGCTCATAATGGGGCTCTTGATTTTGTTGGTAAGCAGGAGTATGAATTACTGAGATCGCCAGTTGTTTATAGCCTCAGTTGAATGCAGGACCTCCAGTTTTGGCCACCTTTGCAAACGAGGATTGACTTGATGAAGGACAAAAGCTATGCTGTGCATTTAGTTATTGTCGTTCTGGGAATTCTTGTGGTAATTATCATCGCTGCGCTCACTTTGCTGTACAGATTGGGTACCACGCGCATGCAAATTTAATTTGTATAACTCAATGCTGGGAAAAATGCCGGACAGAATTCTAATTTAAGCATTCGTATGTGTAAGATTCATCAAACGGTGGCTGTATACTGTAAAAATATTGCAATGACGATAGCAGCAGCTAGATTGGACTTAAATGCGCTTCACATTTTATTGTTCATGGTAGTCATCCGTTGCATTTTTACTTTACAAAATAATCAAGGTGAAATCAATGGAATCAAGGTTTGGAGTTTGTTGGATTGGAGTTCAAGAAGAGCATATGGAGTCCCCGGTCCCATGTCCTAGCCTTCAGTCCGGTCTCAACGGCACAGTCCCCTGTGAGCCATTCTCAGTCCTAAGAAATGAAACAATTTGTCATGAGGAGTTTGTTAACCCTGACTGAGCCTTAAAATAAGCTCCGAAAACTTACTTGAGTTGCATCTGCGTTCACACTGGAGGGCACAATTGTTGCTGTAAGTTTTTCCGTTGGACCCGCAGACAGGGTCGTAGTTAAACGTGCAAAAGCATCCGCTATCACACTTCTGAACTGCGGGGCGTACCGGTGATGCTTGCTGTTGACGTTGTGCAGAGACAAAAGCAACAGCCAAGACGACGAAAAGACTCAAAATAATGAACAGTTTCATTTTTGCAGAGAAAAGGTGTAACTCAAAAGTATTGTAACTATAGAGGTGACTGTGTCTTCTATTTTTCTGGAGATGGTTCTCGTGGCTGGATGTGAGATGTTGTAATGAAGTCTCAGTGAGGACGGCCAGTTTTATACAAGGGAACAGGAACCACGACAGCGTCAATGTTTGGATATAAGCTGCGATTTTCGTAGAAACCTCACTTACCATTGTGTGCGCAACATAAAAATGAAATGCATGATCGTCAGAGGTATAGTAAATCAAATAGCCCGAAGAAGATCACATTGGTTTGTTCGCACTTCTCCAAGAAATGCACGTCATACTGCGAGGAGTGTAACTCAATAATTATAGCTTTTCTTTGATACCCCATTGACCTTCACAGCGTAAAGTGAATCCAAGAAGTGTATACGTAAACACTATTTTGCATGCAGTGCTAAGTAATGACAAAAAGTGATGCCTTGTAGACTAAACGTACGATGATTCACGAGCTAATAACTATCGACTTCATCCAAAAATCCTATTCAGTTCATTACTTTCAGTTCTATGAAATACGCATCTTGATTGTTTGACACCTCGTCAAATTCGAAGGCTAAAGCACTGTACCAAGAACAGCCCATTACGAGGTTTCAATAGAGTCACAATGGGCAGCGCTCCCATCATTACCCTTAGCCGGTGTTAATGATAGTCGATGGAAATGTCAATGAAATTCGAGTCCGACTGATCACCTTAGCCTTTTAAGCACATTCAATAACATCTGGTAGGGTTGTAGTGAAGGTATGCCGCATGCCCTGCCCTGCGACGTACAAAAGAGTGAGATGAAGTGAATTGGAGGCTTGAGGTCTTTCCAGAGGACTTCAGGTTAATTACTGTCATAGAAGGAAGTATTCTTTTGGCAGTTACAATCATAATTTCATGCTTAATTGATTGTCCGTCATAGAACGTGGATGTGAGTCCGGAAAGCCGTCTCGTGTGTGTCGCTGGAACGCAAGGTGTAATAGATCCAGCAGACAGTGACACACGGTGTGACGGGAAGTTAGTAACAGTGCCCAACATGTTGCCCAAATGAATTCATATGCAGTAGTTCCGTAAGATTTTGAAATACCGTTACCCTGGCCTAATTTTATTTCAGCAGTTCTTGGGCGGCATGCAAGTACTACAACGTCTTTCTGATAAAACTTCATTGTGTGGCATGGCCATTGACACGTTTTTATGCTTTTATCATCTTAAGACGTATAGGCGGCTTATTTCGTGCTTTTTTGTACAAAAATTAATGTTAAGTATCGAATTGGGGAAAATTGTCTGAAATACTAAATGATATCGCCTAACACACGTAAGAGTGCTGAATGGACGTACATAAGGAGTAAACATATCCGCTGCGAAGTGAAAATGTTACGAGTAAATATCTTGACATTTTTATTATTTGCGCATCAAGAACAAATTTCAAATTTCAATGTATCCTTTCGTATGAACATTTTCTTGCAATAACTGAGGTTGGGAAGACCAGCGAAGTTCCATCATCTCTTCGGTCTTCAGCACCGACCGTCACTGACTTTTCTGAGATCTACAAAAAGAGATAAAATTGAAATTCTGTAACATTTCGCCATCTCTAGCACCGTTAATGGTTACTTACCTGTGTCACTATTGCGTGAGCAGTTCAGTACACACTCATTCGGATAAGTCCGGCCATTGGATCCACACACTGGGCGAAAGTGTCGCGTACAGCGGCATGTAAATGGTCTTGAAATTGGTCCGTATTTGCTTTCTTGCTGTTGCTGTGCAAATGCAAAAGTTGAGGCGATGATAAGGAATACAGCAAAAAAGATTGTGATTTTCATGGTTGAGATTATAGGCCCCTGCCCTGGATTCAAAAATATACAGACTTGGAAACCGCTTGAGTGTTTTAGCTTCTGAAAACTTCTTTCCGTGGTTCAACAGACTCGGTGGTTATGATGGAAACCCAAAATTAACGAGTGTTTATATGCAAAACTTAGCTCTACGTAATAACACCTCCTTGCAAACGTCCAGAAATTCCCTGCAAATTGAGGTCATAAATGACTAAGAATTCACAGAAGAGATCTACACAAGCTCAACACGCACTTTGTTTGGCTCTAAAACTGTGATTCACTGCAGACCTAATGGCTTGTCAACAGAGGTTCACTCATATGATAAAGGTTAGCGAGCGGAAAAATCCTGACGGTCGTTTTTCCTCATAATCTCATCTATGCAGTAAAGAGTATTTGGTGACACTTCATCCATTGAATGATGCTTTATGATGTGATGAATGGCTTCCTTTAAGAGGAAACTGTGTGCGACATTTGTGCGCAAAATTCTAGCTACTGTTTACTTCATGAGACTATGAAGTTACTTTGATCACAGTGAGTCAAAATTTATTCCAAAATAAAATAAAGTCTTCATTGAATTAGTATGAAAATTACAATACCAACAAGTTTGGTGGATCACAAAGGGAACGTATACAAATGCATAAGCTAACAAATACACAGGTGACATCATTTAACAAAAAACATGTTGCAGTCTTTGTAGTACGAAATTCATGGCTTTGAAGTTGTCAGCGTATCCTGCAATGGAGCACCAGTCATTTCGTACAGAAACAGAGAGAACACCGCACTCGTGATTGTCAGACTGCAGTAAATAACGTAAGGCAGTGCTGCCGAAACTGTAAAAAAATTAATCAT
>JAQFYD010001629.1:0-11597 GCA_034694225.1 Bourletiella hortensis
CTGAGACTCAATGCTGATTCGTCGGGTCTCCTTCACGATCAGCCAATCACAGCCCGAAAACAATCCCCAGCCCCGCCATGGCAACCCATGCATCGCATGGGTTTACAGGCTAGTTACAAATAACGGTGCGGGGCAGTCTTAGGTTACGCAATTATCAAGGCGTGTTTTGTTGAAATCTTTAGCTGTGATCTACTGATCACAGGCATGAATTCTAACACATTGGTCATGCTTGTGGGTGCCACATAAAAGGTGAAGCTGAATTATAGACGTGGAAACTCAGGTGAGAACCAAGTGTATGATAACTTTATTCAGAATTGTGCCTCATAACCATAGAGACCGTCGAAATTATTATGGAAAATTACTCAGCCTGTGTGTATGGCTAACGATTTATTGGTGAAATAGCTACTTCATGCTATGAATACTCTTCTGGAGACTGCGGATGCAAATTGCGCAGTTGATCTGTGGGAGTAGGAGTGGAATGCCGATAGACCGAAGAGGATTGAGTTTGGGCGTTTGGGTATGGATTGTATGACGGTCCATAACCATCTGGAACTACGGCTCCGAAATTCGGGAAGTGGCCATATGTGCTGTGTACAGCAAGACACATAGAAAGTTTCTGCACACGTGTTGGAACTATGGTGAAAAACTATGGTACTTAAGTACAAGGGGTTTTTCCATTAGCCATGCATAGTCACAGAAAGGCTTACTTTTCTGCCCACTCACATGGCTTCGGTAGGCTACAATGATATGATCGTTCACAACACTTGACGCCTGTCTTTGGTAGTCCCTTGGAACACAGGGTATTCGGCAAGTCCGCAGTAATCTAAAATATTGTGCCATACATAGCGGTTGCCCAGGGTCCCGGCTGGTGGCTTTCTTAGTAGGTCATTTGTTTTTGGAACGTGGAAGTGCTTTGCGTATACAACACGGCGGGCCATTATGCACAAAGACTCGTCCATATTTCCTGTATGTCTATTCTACATTAATTTATTTACGTGTGAAGGACATCTTTGAAGTCAAGCATGAATGTTGCAAGCTGTGCGGCAAAATAGTTTTGTTCTTCAACGGCGTTAAAATTCTGAAGTGGCCACGCTAAGGACGCGCTGGAGTTGACGGCTATAGAGAGGCAGGATTATCACTTAACCACCACTCATAAGCCTGTCAGGAAACAGAGGCTACTGCGAAATGCGGCGACGGGGGCATTTGTATGTACGGGAAAGTTTTACCCAGTTCTTCGTCGTGGGCTGACGTTCCGCCAGGTGATGCTGGAGGAAAGGCCCCTCTATTTCCACGAATTGCTTCGCTATAGTTCTTGTACCGTCTCAAATAATTGGTCGTGATTCAAAATGGGTTGCACAGCATCCAGGTACCTTTGTAGGATGCTTTTCAGGTCAGGTAATGGTACTTTGGACAAGTCTTCTTGCTGTAAGGTGTAGAATGAAGAAACCTTTATAGGGCACCATTAATCGACATGTAAAACTTCGGGGGCTGCCATCGTCGCATTCATGCAGTCATCATTCCAATTTGATAACCCAGCAATGCACTAGATTTTCTGCTGCTCGATCCCTGTATCATCAAATTGTGCAAGCGCTTATAATAACCTCGGTCTTCAATTCCGCGAGTTGTGCCTCAACAATGGTTAACAGCGCCTAGTCCTTCAGCTTCACCCAGTCGTTTTGCTTCCTTCAGCCACTCGACTGCCAGTGCGAATTGCTTATCAAATTTGGCCACAAGTCCAATGTAAAGACAGTCAGCTGCAAGAAGTTTCGTCGTTGTTTCAAAACCCCTGAACTTTCCTTCTGCAAGCTGTATTTAGCCAGCTGCATTGGGATATTTTTTTTTTGTTTTGCCAGGTCGTACATAAGTCGTACATTTTGTATTTTACTTACTTGTGTAACGTAATAGCTGTATACCTGCCAATTACTGCCTTTCCTTTCCGTTCTATTCCAAAATTCTGAGGCTTAGCTGGAATTTTAAATAGTTTTTCACGCTACAAATATTGTTTCCATTGGGTGTGTGTGTCCGCTGACTTGATAATCGTCTATGCAGTCTCGTCTGTCACCGCCAGACACACGTAAGATTATGTGGAGTTCAGTTGTTCATAATTCCTCACCTAAATCGCTGCCAGAGACAGAAGCTCATTTAGCTGACTTCGTCCTTTGAAGAAAACATTTTGCCGCTATCTTGAAGAAATTTTACGGTGCATAGCAATTTCAATCATAATAACACTAACTTTAGGTGTTCCATTGTAATTATTCTTCAACAAAATGAACGCCTAGGAACACCATTTCCTACTTGCCAAAACCGTGAAGTCTGTGACTTTCACAGTCTATATGCTTATGCCAAGGTATGGTCAATTAACATTGCTCTTTTCAGGATAAAAACTGCATTGGAATATTACCTTGAGGCTTCATAAGCACATGGCATTAAATAATCGAACGCACCATTGGAAACGTTATCAATATCAGCTGAGAAGTCATGCAAGGTCGAAGCAAGCAGTGCGTTGTGCACGAACCACCCATGAATTTCATTGCTCCAGCCAGGCGCTCTGTTGCAATCTGTACGTTTATTAGGCATTTGTTTTTCAGGACAATATATTTTTTGTACAATGGCAATATTATTATGCTAGGAAAGCAATAATTAAATTAGGACACTTGCAATACCCAAATTCAATACTTAAATTGTACTATGGCAATATGCGAAATGCAATATAATTTACTCCAGTGGAAATATAATTAGGTTCTTTGTTAATAACACTTCAACTCGCAGTTGTCATCCAAACATCCACATGTCCACATGGACTGAATTGAAGAGCAAGTAAATTTAAACTTAGCCAAGCCACAGCGGAAGCGAAAGCGCACAATAAAGTGGAGGTTAGTGGAGGAATCTCCGGATCGACAGAGTGCTGTAAGTCTTATTTCCGGTAAAACGATTGCTTGTGCTAAAAACCTACAACAATTTGATCCGGCTGGCTCTGTTTCTATCGGCCGTGTACGAGGACCAGGGCGCCTAAAGAAAGCGTCGCCGAGAACTGCCCTCGTCATAGAACCTCGGGATGAATTGTACACTACCAACAACAGTAAACGACGAAAATCCAAAAAAAACATGAATTGAACATTAGCTCGTAGGACTATATTGAGTTGATAGGTATTGACAGAAAACTATTTTATATTGCCATTCTCTATTTTCTATTGCCAGTGTACTAACATATTTATTTACAAAGTACCTATTTATACTGCGGCTAATTACATTGCTTAAGTACAATATTGAATTGCGACTAGTGTTATTGCCGTAGTACAAAATAAATATTGCCGAGAAAATAAAATTCCCGTTTATTATTGTATGGTTCATTGCATGGATTGGTATTGTAACTGTGCATGCATCACAAATGGTACTAGATATGGGAGAAATATATAACTAACAACTGCACTATTCAACCTTAGAATGAGCTGAGAATGCGATCGTACTTTTTGACAAGGTAAACTAGAATCAGTGTTTGCAGCTGTACTTGTGCACTAACTTGTGCAGCAATATCAGAAGAAATTAGCCCAATTGGGCCCTTAAAGCTGTGCCTGATTAACGAATGAGAACCTCATAATGAGGATGAGCAATTTCTTTTCCTCCATAGGGAACATAGCATACTCCATGACTCGGATGAACCTTTCCAGGCGTTAGAGTTCCTTCATTTCGGCATCTGCCTATGAAGTACTGCTCGCCGTTGGCTGCCGTTCCGCCAATGACCGCATTTGGAACCTTGTGTCCTCTTTGTGATGGGACCCAGCGGAGCGTTCCAGGAGGAGCTACAAGGATCTTTAAGAAACACATAGCTCCAATTAAAATTCAAACCGATTTTCAAACATTTCTGTAGCTATGGAAACGTTATGTACCTCGTAGTTGTATACAGGAT
Organism: Bourletiella hortensis; assembly: GCA_034694225.1. Taxonomy (NCBI): domain Eukaryota; kingdom Metazoa; phylum Arthropoda; class Collembola; order Symphypleona; family Bourletiellidae; genus Bourletiella; species Bourletiella hortensis. Next base: position 3,908 of record JAQFYD010001629.1, read on the forward strand.
TTTCGAGCCCATTTTCGGGAATGTAGCAGGCATTATGACCAACATGGAGTTTTCCAGGCACTAGAGCTCCATTAATTCGGGCACGAGCGACGAGCAAACGAGCACCTTTGTCGGTTCCTGCTTCCACGGCGTTTTCCGGGTAATGTCCATTGGAACAGGCAATCCATTGCATTCTAACGCCGATTCCCCAGCCGTAATCCGGGGTGTAGAACTCAACTTGAGACATTTTTGTACAGAAAGACGAACTGAATATTTTGGTGGAAGTTCAGCCGGCAGACGAATTTTGTTAATGAACAATTGTGCCAATAGCCCATGACAATTTATCGTCTCCTTATCTTATCATGAGTTGGACATCATTAGTCATCAGTCAACGTACGGTGACGGTGATTCAACCGAATGGTATCCATATTACGTCTGTGTTTCATTCGTTATCAATTGCCAGCTGTGCATGCAGTACTTGTATAATTTTGTAAGAGCCAATATAAGATTAAAATGATTGCTTACAGTACATACGGTGAAATGAATGAGTCACCATGTTTTCAAAATACAGTTATGACATTGTTCGGAGCGTAGGCGATGATTCAGAAACACAACGTTCGAGTCTCATGTTTCTGAATGTTTGGGACTGGATTTTAAATTTGGCTTCTTCACTGTACTACGGCACGCGGACGTCACTTCGACATATTTCATTTGCCTGCATGTTTGATTTGTATGCAACTAGTTGATCGACAAGACGACAAGATACTTCCTGCTATTTGTTTCAAAATGACACATCCTTGTTCACACTGGCGTTCTGATAAATGCCGTAGCTACGGCTTCGTTCACCCACGGAGAGCAGTCAATTTGCAAACTATTTAAGCTTCTCAATTTATTCCCAGAAAAATGTGGCATTAGGCTGTCTTGACCCTCGTCTCCCGAACTGTCCACAATGCTGCTTGCTAACTGATCATTTTGAAGACAGAAAAAGCGCTGAAACTAAAGCTAAATCACGCTTTCTTTGGTAAATCTCGTAATACTCACGACCACCACCTCTGGGTTTAAAGTTGTATTTTGTATTAACGGACTGTTCACGATAAAAGACTAGGAATGACTTCAAACCTGGAATATTACACATCATTTTCGGAACATGACTGGAGGCTGAGGCTGACTCTAGCCACACTACTGATTTGTTGCCAGGTAGCCCAAATGGCTAATATTCCGCCTCAGTACGATTGGAAATTCATATTTGGTGACGCGAGTTCACCTGATTCTGGGAATTGGAATTCCAGCTCAGCAAATTATTCACCTTCTTACGATGATGGTTAGTATCCTTCCAAAGGATAGTCGGACGAAAGATGGATGCGACAGCATGATTTCGCGTTCATTGTCTCTGTTGCTCAACAGAATACGACCCAATTGCCATACTTCCTCTCTCCGTAACTGGCACTGGCAGAATGAACTGCACGAACGGAGATTTACAAATGTGCTGCATCGAGCCATTTGAACGGAAAATTATAAATGGTTTAGAATACTGCTGCAAGCCGAACGCCACAAATGATGCGTATAACTGTTGTCGCTTGCCGCTCGTACCATCCAAGGAGCCAAATGTGGATGCATTCTTGGGACCGTTTTGTTGCAACGCCTCCACTGGACACTGTTGTACACAGGATTTAGCATTACGGCAGGTGGTAAAACCCGACGAAAAAGGAGAATGCTGCATAAGCACGTCCTGCTGCCCGAGGCCATTATTTCCCAGAGACTACGGGCGGTATTGCTGTTCTGCAAGCCGGGCCAACAGTAGAGATCTAACTTACTGTTGCGAAAAAAGCCGGATATTTATGTGGCCTATCCCAAGATGCTGCTCTCCCGTCGGATTTTGTTGTCCAATACCCTACAATGTGCAATACTATCTGCAAGTCGATCCCGGACTGGACGACAAATGTTTCAGCCCCGGGAGAAAAAATCCCAATTCCTGCACCCTACCTCTAGTTCCTAGCCATGGGAAGTGCCTCGAGCAGACACCATTACCCCTCCCTCGAAGCGACAAGGATACCCCGTATTATGACCTGTGAGTTCCTTACGCTTAGATATTCATGTGCATTTTTTTATACATTCAAGCTATCTTGAACTTTCAGGTCCTATCCCAAGTTCAGTAATCGAGACCCGAGCAAAACGGTAGTATTTGCCAAGCCACAATGTTTACAGTCCGAAGTTATACGCGAAATATTTGGAAACAAGTATTACGTAAAAACAGTTGGGGCTTCTTCAGTGCCTATTAACTGGTATGTAACCAGAACCAACACTCTGCGAATGAAACAAGTCTCAACCAATGACACAATGTTGGACCCAAAACGCTTTTTTTGGCCGGAGTTTATAATTCCATACCTCTTCCCAGTTTCCATTACGGCCACCGGCATCCTTTCCATCATTCCTCTACTAATTCTCAGTGCGATTGGCTGGGCCGTCTTGTACAACTGCCGATTTTTAACCCACAAGAAAATTAGAATGGTAATACGAGGTTTCCTCATTTATCTTGAAAAACGACGAAGATACTTTCAGTATCGCTCCCTTCCACTTCCGGATTTCTTAAAGTTCAGACAGCAAGATCGCTATCAAATGCCTAAAACATTCCAAGATTCCGACTTATCCAGCGACGATGAGCCGGCAGAGCTCCAGTGGGTTGAAGAAGTTCCCGCACACTCTGAAACCTTGTGGACACAAGCGGAGATTGATAGACTTGGCTTCGACCCAGATCACATTCCTTTAGAATGGATCTACGGAGACTTGATAGGAAAACCAGAACAGTTGAGGCCTGAAGTGAGAAATTATAACGCGAGGAGAACACGGGCAAGGGATGGAGGGTTAGTGGACATGAACACCACTACAGGTTTGGACTCAGAGGAATGGCATGACTTCGTTCGAAGTAATGCCAAGGATAAGGAGAAGAAGGAGGAGGGTTACATGTTGAATAATATTCGGCAGAATTTAAGACGAATGAGAAGAGGCTCTTCAAGATCTCGTAGCAGTAGCTCCCAAGGATTGGCGAAAGCTAGACGTGCAGCTAAGAACCGAGGCGGAGTTAAGAAAGAAACAGCAAAAATCGTGAAGAGAAGGTTGAGATAGATGTTTGAATTAATTTTTTTAAATGTTTTGGAAGGATTTCCTCCACTTTGTAAACCCTTAGGGATGTTTTAACACAAAATGGCCTCAATGAACTCTGTGTGTTGTTCGATTTTCGTGCTATTTTCGTTCTAATTCAAAGTGCAACCAAACCCTGGTCAGATGACGTTGTTCTTGCATTTTATTGCGATGACAATGCATGACACACGTGATTTACTTGCGCTTGTTTGGCCTACTTCAAGTAAACTAAAAACTATTTCGAAATTTTTCAGTCACGTAGCACCTTGCTATGCAGTGGTGGTATTTTTGCTCATCTAGCGTGATTAAAGCCTAGAAGACAATAATGTCTATCGTGACTCGAAGTCCCACAGGCTTGCAAACAGTTTGTGCCTTGCAATTAGTTTTGCTACTCAGCACTCACCACGTTAATCCCCAAAAAGGTGTGAGTGATTGTTGGAAATTGTTTGATAGCTTGCACCAAGTATTCCATTGAAAGTGCTCAAACTAAAGCTAAATATCCCCAGGCAAAGTAGTTTGTTACGATTGCATGACTCAGGAGGGAATAGCCGATCCCGCATGTCTCTACCCGGCTGGCAGAAATGCAGGTGTAAGAGTATGCTATGGAAACAACCCGAAACCCGAACTGACCCCAGGTCCACGTTGCTTCAAGGTCGTGGCATACGTGACTTCAAGCCTTCAGGGCCAACTTCTTAAAAGGTGGACTATGCAACGCAGCTGCATTGATGAGAACGGCCAAAAGTTCGTATTTGGACGTTACGCTGCTTGTGGAGAATGCATTCGGATACCAGGGGTGATAAAGGTGTTTCCACGAAGAGATATATATCTCAACCGTAAAGCCCCAGTTCGACCAGGTGTTCCTGAAGAAAGCGTATACGAGCACCAAATTTATTGTCTTTGTTGCTCGGATAAGTGCAACGCGGAAGAAGGTTTTAACCATTCGAGATTTCAGGAACAAGAAAACAAAGTAACTACTGCATCTAGCGCTTCCCGCAACCCTAAAGTTCCCATCTGTTTTAGACTTGGGCTCTTGGCCGCTAAATTATATCTCTTTCAGTTTACGACGACAGCATTACGAATTAAAATTTAAATTTTATACTGACGTATCCTATGCTTACTGATATCATCTAGAGATCTTCATTTCTGTAGACGACAATGATGATTGCAAAGTTGCACCCGTTAAATTCTGAGCGACTCCCATGATTTGCATTGCAGCCGGTGCTGCTAGAATTTGCATGCTTTCCACACCATTCGAGTTTACGCTGCTACTAATACCAGTGATCCCGACGGATCCACGGTAGGAGTCCTGTTGTGATTTCAATGTAGTCGTTCCCCTGGCACTGCTAGAATAGGGGAATGACGGGACAGAACTGCAGAAGATCCTCTCCCTCGTTCGTCGCCACCGCCTGCCTGTTTACAAAATGAAGCCATGGCAACATTTCACTGTGACTGTGAACTATCCTGCAGCTGAGAGTTAACCATGAGTGTCAGTACCTCCATGTACTCACTTTCACCCTGGGAGTGCAAGATGGACGAAGTATGGCCACCACCTTCACACTTGCCCTTACCATAGCCGCTCTGCACATAAATTGCAGTTATTTAAATTAACAAATTTTACTGCAACTAGAAAAGTATCCAGAAACAGGTAAACTTTCCCCTCCACCAGACTCTGGTCGTAAGTACTCCCGACAGTTTCCCAAGTCGAAGTGGTAGCTGAGGCGAGCCGAAGTACGAGTTGCTTCTCTTGCAATAATGCTGCCTCTCTCTCCTTTTTAACAAGTTTCTTTCTTAAGCTGCCAACATGTCAGATGAGTCTTCGAATTTTTCCCACTATAAAGTACATTGATTTTGAAAAATTAATAAAATTAATGCTTCTCTGCGTCACTACAACCTCAATCAGTGACACTACCTTCGAGCCCCTCTGAGTGATCAGTTTATCACTGGAAAAGTTCCTGTGTTACTCTGTTATAAGACTGCTGGATAAGTCCCAACCTCTTTAGAGTTAACAACGCACCTAAATTAGGATAAGATGGGGTACTTTGTATACTTCGAATTTCGCTTCCGATCACTATTTTTGCGGCTGTCTTAAAGAAATTTTACGGAGCATAGCAATGTCAATCGTCATGCTGACTTCCGGTGTCAATTATTTATTTTATTTATTTATTAACTCATCACTGCGCATTCGGGGGCAGGCCCCATGGCGCACAGACACATTTGAAATTGTAGTTACTTAACTTAACTATAAATAAAGACGAGAGTAATGTGTAGTGGGGGTTCCGTAGAATATAAAGAGGAAAGTTAAAATACATTTCAAAAATACTTAAATATAAGGATTTGTGGCACTATGCCCATCGCACCTCTCATATGTTATCTAACTTAGGGTTTAAATTTAAAATATTTAGAATATTTAAAATTTGGGCTTAAAACTATTATACTGAAGTATAATGAGATAGAAGTAAAAGAAGATAAATGTAAAATGAGAGACTTTGTCAATAATTGGTAATAAAAGATATGTTCCTTAAGGATGTTAGGACGAAGTTGTACATTTGGGACCTGACAGGGACGCTCGTCGAGGAGAGGATTGAGAGAAGGTTCGTTGGGTAGCACGTTTGTGTGGTCGGTTGGAGCTGGAGTTGTGTTGTTGGAGACGGGTGTTGGAGAAATGATGATACTGTTGTTGTAGTTGTAGTCGGTTGGAGATTAGGCCGCGATGTTGGAGACGTAGAGGGTTGGAGCTGAGGTAGTGTTGTAGGGGTTACAGTGGGTTCTTTTGACCCAATTATAATTGACTTCCGGTGTCAATTATAATTCTCCAACCAAATGAATGCTTAAGGACACCATTTCCTAGTTGGCAAAGTTGTGAAGGTAATGAATTTCCAAGTATAATATGTTTATGCCCAGGTATTGTCAATTAACGTAATGCACTTCTGATGAAAGTTGTTCGAAATTTCACTCGATCCATTAAATCATGAATCATTAATATGATACGACACACCAATGGAAACAGTATCAAGATTAGCTGTTTGAAGGTTGAAGCAAGGTTGAAGCAGTGCACTGTGCACCAAGACAAAATGCAATGAATAGTTACTCTGGGCTACGCAAACTTCTTGAGGTCTTTACCATTCACTAGTTAAGTACGCATTTCATCACTCCTGCCACGCGCCATGTTGTGAATTGTACTTTTATTAATTATTGTACAGCGTGATTCAGAATGATAGTCACGATTTCTTTTTTCGAATAGCTTCACAATAAGTTGTGATTTCCAAAAATTAAACGCAAAGTTAATCCTAAGTCTCGCAGAAAATGATTCATGTGCGTGCATGTGCATTATTCCAGTCAGATTTGAGACTTGACGCCAAAATTACGAGGGCATGAAAAAACGCTCGCATGTTTTAACATGGAAGGCAGGCGTCATGATGGAGCACAGCCGGTCACGTTACGTCCTATATATTAAAAAAATAAGGGTAGAATTCGAGCCTCCCCGCTGACTGCCACATGTGATTTACACGGCATCCTTTCTCAGCTCTCGCAGTGAGGCAAAGGTAGTGAGTGAGGCACGCTGAGCCAAGTGAAAGGAAGAAGCCGTTGTTGTTCTTCCAATCACGTTCTCGCTTTCATCTTCTCATCCTACATCCTTTGTAACAGCCAATAAGATTCCAACTAGCCAACGCAAAACCAAACGGCTGCTCCTTCTCGAAGAAGAAGAAACCTCATGGTAAGCTCCATATTGGCTCAGCGTCGTGTAGATTGGAAGCACCAAAAGTGTACTGGGTTCATTTTTTAACATTTTTATTCATTTTTTGGTCAAAAAAGTCCAACTCCAGTTCAAAGAAAGTTGTCAACCATATATAGTGAAAGAACTACTGACATATAGACAGTTATTATAAATAATCATCATCAACGATTGTACTTTTTCTTGCTGCTGCAAGTCTGCAAGCAAACTAAGAATCTGACCTGAATTTCAGGCTTGCCTGTGTCGCGTGTGTTGCTCATTAGTGAGTAATTTACATATCCATTATTATTGGTTGTGAGTAAAGTATTCCGTTTACCTTTCCTTCATCAATCACAGAGAAAAAATCAGGTAAGGTTTAGCATGAAAAATATTCAGAAAGCTGTTGCAAGTTCATTGTGATTGAATCTGGAAGAGATGAGGAGTAGAAAGGCAGAATTAGAGCAAATTATCATTTTATTTAGGTAACGGAAACTCAGCAGCACGTGTGGATTGGGAATATACCACTTAAATCTATTCATTGCTTTCTGACACCGAAATTCATCTTGCTTTGGATTGCGAAATATAAAGAGGTACGTGATGTGTATATACGAAAGATTTGTTGGATTTTTTGGGATACTTTTTATGCTTAATTCTCCGTGTGCATTTATTTTGTCATAGTTACTCCCAGAGATGGGACAGCACATCCACAAAGGTAGATAAGAAATTGAAGCTTAGACAAAAGACCGCTGACCGCTACAGTTAACAGTTCGGGGCTTGGCATAGCGTACAGCAAGTGATCCTTCCTGTGTTAACTTCGGTTGGTTTTAGTAACTGGGTCGGTAAGTAAGCCGTTTATTGACT
>JAQFYD010001630.1:0-11592 GCA_034694225.1 Bourletiella hortensis
CGGTTCTTTGATTCTTCCAGTAGCTAGCTTTCACCAGTCCCCCAACTTCTTTGTATCTCAAGTCGTAGATGGAGCCTCAGTATTGCATTATCTATACAATACCAGCCTACTTTGACTCCTTGTTTATTTTCTCTTGCTGGATAAGATGTAGATTCCGAATTCAATTTTTAATCGTTGTTATCAATGCGGACATGATACATACTGAAGTTCCCAGAAGTAGGCTTTGAAGACCTTTAATTATTGCAAATGACGATTACTAAGGTTTTAAAACCTTTTACAAGTTCGCCTCATGTTACATCCGTTTCGTATTTATAATTTTGCGGCTCTGAGGTCATGTATCCTGTTACTGTCTGTCTCCACCTTAATGAGTTATTACCATTACAGTGTCGACTCTGTACGAGCACACAGTTGTGAGTGACTATAGCTATTTTAGAATTAGTATGCTAATGCTCTAAGCATAATCATCGGAAATCCGCTGAGTAACTAGTAGTGACGCTTTTGCATTCGCACTCAACGCTCTATCAGACCGTGTGCATTTATATTTTAAACCGCAACGCAGAAATAAATTGTGACTGAGAAATAGGTATAATGACGCCCATTAACCATCGTCACTTTGCATTGTCTAGTTTCAACTGGGAACTTTACAAAGAGGTAAAAAAATTTTTGAGGTCAAATGGACGGAAAAAAGTGTAAATGACACTGTTAAGCGCAGCAGTTCTTTGGTGTTGACTGAACGCAGTGTGTTACACGGCAACGTATGCCTAAATGTAAAAAATTACTTGATGCATTACGTTATCTGTGGGTATTAGTGTGACAAATTGTCCGTCAGTTTATGGCATGCACGGAGTTTTCCCTTTTCGAAATTCCTCAGCTTGAGTGGCCGCTTATACGACCGTACGGCAAAAGTGGGAGATATCCGAGAAGTCGAATACAAGTACAGGATGGGCATAAGGTTGAGAGCTAGTGTGGAAACCCTGCTTCCATTTGAGGCGTCATATTTCTGAATCTGAAGCATATATGGTACTTACGACTGTCATCTGTGTGCGAAAAGAAGATCGTTTGTCGGTCATAATTTTTATTTGGCCTGAATGATTTTCTCCTGACATTTCCTTCGACGGGGATGAATTGCCATTACACAGCCACCCACACTGAGAAAGTGCCATCCAATGAAAATCCAGTCGCCTCCTCCCAACCAACGCATGTTCACAGTGGAGAAAATTTTAACGGGCTTTCCTCCCTTGCACAGTTTTCAGAATCCTGGAGGTGAAACGAGGACGAGGACGGATAGATCGATAGAACAAGGGATTTCTTTACTTTTCCCGGCTCCTTCGCTATTTTTAACTGTAACAGCATCAAGAGAGTGAGGGAAGGAACATCCAAGGCACGCCAAAGTAAAGTTTCAAACGTGGTCATTACTGTGCTCCGTATAAGATATACACCCCGACTACTACACAGTTCGTATAAACAAATTTCTTTCATAGTTTACCATACTTATAAGAGCCTTCACACATCTACCTGTATAACTGATACACATTATATCTCTAACTTTCTCCGAATGGGAACGAAGAAATAGGGTATGGCAGAAGCGGGGAGACTGCCAAAGACTTATGTGCAGCAACTACACGGACTTTCTCTCACTTGCAAATGAATAACATTGGATTTCCCTTAGGTTGGAGAGAGAGCCGGGAATTGAGTTTCACCTTCTATCTTAGTTAGACTACTGCCAACCCACTGGAGTGTATTCGCCTTTGCGTGTATGTGTGTGTTGTGTGTTAGTATACATGTGAGTTAGGAAAGTTCCTATGTTCGTACTATATTTTACCTACATAAGAAGAAAGGAACTCAGACTATTCTCAACCTGTGCTGCTCCTTGCTTCCCTCTTCCATGCGTTTACTGAGGCTTGCTCTGGAGACAACATCAGGTTTAATATAGGCTATCCACATTCACGTTTCACGCCCTACGAGCGCCTTTCCCTTCAAAGTCACATCGGGAAGACATTGTGGTTCTATTGGATTCCTACAAAGTTATCAACCCTTCAACAACAATATCTGTTAATTACTACTGCCTTACTCAAGTGAAGGAAGAGAAAGCAAGAGGGTGAAACATAATAAACTCAAAAAAGACGGAAGGGCGAGTGATGATACTAGAGAGAACCTCGGATCGTTCTAATGTTAGAAGAGAAGTATAACCTGGTGCTACTGTAAGCTAACCTGAAAAGCTAACCTGAAAATATAAAAGCGTCTAAGACTAAAGAATTATTATCCCGCACAACTTCTGAAGAACAACTATGAAAAATAGTTATTATTATATTCAAGGAATCAATACAATTTCAAAATGTGTTGCTGGCAACTGGAACAATATAAACTGTGAGAGAAAGTTAGCGTGTTGAGCCTTTGGTGGAACCTAAAGTAATACTGCTACTATACCTTCATTCAAACTCGTCGTCGTTAATTGTGCAAAAATTATTCAAATTTATTCCCTCCTTATCATCTTGTTCACCTTCACATAGCTACAGCACCTAAAATTCATCACCATCATACACGCTGTATCCATAACTGAAGCTCAATGTGGGTGTCTATTCGTAAACGTTGCAAAGAGTGCCCATGTTTGGCCTGAAATTCAAAACGAGGAATACTCCATCCCAGAAAACCTCTCTGCGCTGGGGTGACTACTGCGCTTAAGCAAACTCCTCAAGTTTTTTAAAGCCCTTCAGTTTTAAAGTGTTTTCTATATATAATTTTTTCAACAGAGTATATAATTAACAAAATATATATTAATATAAAAAATTTATAAACTCTTTAAGAATAATAACAAGTATTTCCGTAAGATATTATTATTGAATACACATAGGGTGGGTGACCATTACCCGCAGTCATCCCAGGTATTGTAGTAGCTGTGGCGGAGCATAACGTGAAAGGATACTAATAATAACAACCAAGGCCGTTACAAATGATACGCATATAGTATTATCATCTATACATACTAACGATTATATACATGTAGAAGAGCGCGTTTACAGTAATAATAATAATTGTACTAATTACCGCTGTGGAAAAGTCAAAAAGTCTTTGCTGGGGACAAAGATTGATAGCAGCGTCAGGTATAAATTAATATAAAAAAGAGTATAGTTTGCATACATAACAAGAACACTGATGGAACTAGTGTAAAACAGATTTATTTTGTGACTGTGAAATTAAAATATATAGAGGGAAGAGGATTGACAAAGAAGAAGACGAACAAGAAGAAAAGAGAATATATTCTATAAAAATTATTATTTGTGCTATAATCAATACAAATTTAATAATCTTTAACGGAGGAAACAGCTACCATCCAACTTAAAAGCCAAAAGTAGGTTCCTACCCAGAAAGAAACATCTCTCATATAGTCAGCATCATCGTTATCATCATCAACATAGTACCCAATAGAACACTTTTTAAATTTCATTCTCTTCAGTTATCGCTCAAAATTCCATTCTTACTATACTGATTGAAATCAGGATCGGTACCATCGCGCTCAAAGAAACAATTGCTGTATAGCAGCATATCCCATACAAAACTGGTACTGGGGAAAGTGGTCATCTTCTGTGGGGGTGTATGATGTAGTGAGTGGGAACGTCTATATATAGAAGTTGTTGAGACGACTACGACTTTTAGCAGTAAAGCCAGAAAGTACAATATAGATAAGTTTATTTTTCATTGAGGTGAGAGGCTACGTACAAATATATGTACGTATAGATACATTCCGAGACAAGAGGAAGAAGAAAAAACCCTCCTGGGCAAAGCAGGGCTTGCCCGATAATTAGAAAGAAAGAAAAGTTGTCAAACTGGGTCATCACTCTTGATTCTTTTTCAACGTTTTAACTCTTCCTCCCTCTTCGTTATTGTACTGTCTCCTCCTTGTATCAAGTGATAATCAGAAGAAGGGAAAGTATCTCTGAAGCGACTGAAAGAACTTTTCAATATTCCCCTCTTTCTCTCTAACTCCCTATTCCAGATAAAGTTGATGGATTAATGTTATTGGAGAAAAAATAATTATTATAATCACTAATAAAACGTCAGGAAAATTCCAGAGTCTTCCGCTATCAAAAAATCATCTATGCATTCCTACGAAAAGGAGACAGCTTAGGGCTATAATTGTGTGTACATATCCACTTGCGTCGACAAGCTCTGAACCATGCAACTGTCCCCAAGTAGCAACTAATCCATCAAGAATATGAAGTGAAAGCCTGCCTCCACACATACCTTGGTAAATCCCCCATTATTATAAGTGCTCTCACCTTTGACATTCAACCTTCAAGAGGGGACTTTTTAATTCCTACGTCGCAAAACTTTTTGCGGGTGAATTTGTGTGTTAGAAGAAAAAGTTTCCATTAATATTCAACTATCATCATGGTCATCAATATTGGCGGCGTTATCTCCATTGTTTTATTTTACATCCTCATCCTGGCCGTGGGGATATGGGCCGGGAAGAAGGGACACGGAAATGAGTCGGAAGAAGAAGTCATGTTGGCAGGAAGAAACATTGGGATGTTTGTTGGGATTTTCACCATGACGGCAACATGGGTCGGTGGTGGTTATATCAACGGAACAGCCGAGTCCATTTATACAACCGGCTTAATATGGTGTCAAGCCCCATTTGGCTATTCCCTCTCGCTTGTTTTCGGTAAATACTGTCATGTACTTTAATTTTTCTTATTACACAAACCCTCGTCTTGCTCGGGTTGTACGTATGTAACTTATTCCTGGAGCTCCACTATTAGATCCAATGACGTCAGTAGGACCTATGCTTGATCAGTATGCTCTTGCCCCTCCGGTTTGCAACACGAAGTGGCTTCCTCTTTCTCCCACTCTCTCGCATATTCCCTCTCACAAGTAGTATTTGCGTGCTTAGGGAGAAAATGTCCATGTCGGGCTAACCGGAGCTCTCACGCTTGAATAAAATATTTACCGTTCTCCGTGCCACGTTGCACGAGCCGAAAGCTAAAGCCCGGTAAATTGACCAGTCGACCTTCGCAATGACGTCCCTAAAGTCCCAATCAAACTCTTCCTTCCTAAATTCAGGTGTCCTACGCAGATCCCGTGGTTTACAGTGAGACAGGGAGAGCATGCTTAGGCGTACCTTGTCTAATAGTCATAAGCTCTTCAGGTTATGCCATTATATTTAACTATGCCTAATCATAGTAGACGGACGGGCATTGCAGTAACATTAAATTACTCTTGTCAGGGAAACGTGTATAATGTATTACTACCTCGCAGTTGGTTAACGGAATTTCGCTGTGAGGCAGACAAGAGTTTTAGATGTTGCAGTTACTATAGATGGTGCTGATGGGAGCCATTAAGTAGAAACTATGGCCCGCTTTTAAAATTCTTCTTGCGTATGAAAAGCTGAGGGGCTGACGTGTTGGGTATAATAAAGATGGAGCACAGGATGATGATGATGATTAAAAAGACAAGTAAGACATGATGTGATGCTGTTTTTGTGTTTGCGGTTTTCCCTCTAACAGGAGGAATTTTCTTTGCCAATGAGATGAGGAAACAGGGATATGTCACAATGCTTGACCCACTTCAAGATGCATTTGGGGAAAGAATGGGTGGTTTGCTCTTCTTGCCAGCTCTCTGCGGTGAGGTATTTTGGGCCGCGGGTATCTTGGCTGCTCTGGGTGCTACTCTGGCCGTCATCATTGACATGGATCAAAACACAAGTGTCATTGTCTCATCTTGTATTGCAATATTCTACACCCTCTTCGGCGGGCTGTACAGTGTGGCCTATACGGATGTCATCCAGCTCTTCTGCATCTTTATTGGGCTGGTAAGCTGGCAAATAAGTAGCTCATTCTAGCCCTTCCTGTTACCATCATTTATGAACATGAAAGTTTTATGCTGTAACATGTGACAGCACTTAATTCACACATCGCCTGTTTTACGCCTTCACATGAACGATATTCCTAGCGCCATTTGATTAATTAAGATCAATTATTAAACAGTGGATCTGCATCCCATTCGCCCTGACGAATCCTAATGTGGGGTCTCTAGTGAATACAGACATCGACTGGATTGGTGCGGTTCAACCAAACGAATGGGGACAGTACGTTGATACAGGCCTGTTACTAGTATTCGGTGGAATTCCCTGGCAGGTATGGAATCACTTTGTTTACGCATTAGTTACATTAGCTAACAGTTTGTTACAATTTTCAGGTGTACTTCCAACGAGTATTGTCGAGTAAAAGTGCATTCCGAGCCCAGATCCTTTCGTACGTGGCAGCAGTTGGTTGCTTCGGTATGGCCATCCCACCAGTGCTAATTGGCGCTATTGCAAAAGTTACAGGTAAGTAGAATATGTCAGCCTGATCTGTTAATTACCACGCTTGTTCAAAGGAAACCTCTTCCATTACAGTTATTAAATTAACCTGTCGATCAAGGGTAGTTTTCATGTGTCTGTCATCCGTCCCTTTGTTTGATCACTGTTAGTAATTAATTAATCGGTTTGAAAAATTACAGTCTGGAACCAGACATCATACGGGATAGATCCTGCAGCCAACAATGCGGCCGGGATGGTTCTGCCTCTAGTCATGAATCATTTGACACCTGATATCATTTCATTCTTTGGTCTGGGAGCTGTGTCAGCCGCAGTGATGTCATCAGCAGACTCAAGTGTACTGTCAGCATCGTCCATGTTTGCAAGGAATGTATATCGGCTCATCTTCAGGCAACGGGTATGTGAAAGCTTTACTCTATACTTACCGGATTCTTTTTCCTTTCCGTAGTAGTAGTATTAGGGAGACCCAATGGGGATTAATGGCTTCAAAGCATGAAATTGTCTCTCTTGGTAGGGTTCTGAGGAGCTTTTAAGCCAAATTCCTACAACTGATAGCGTGGTTTCCTCATATAAATTTCACCTTTTCCGCAACATATCATGTGATAGGTTTTTGTCTGACCGGCGAGTTCTCCTGTTCGAAGATACAGGAAAGCCTTTTACTAGCATAAAAGCTTTGCTGACGTCATTTCCACCACTTTCTTACTCCGTCCTTATGGCAAGGACAAGGTGACTCTGAGGTTGACATGAGAAAATGTGTTGAAAGCAGTCTGCTGTAGCAAACTGATCACCTTCCTTCATTCATTTATTCTCTCATATACATCATTACATATAGAATCAATATGGTCCGCATATGAAAATAGAATAATCGAATGCTAATGATTCCACGTACGCAACAGGAAATCTACGGGGAGTCGTGTTCACCCTAAAAATTCACCGTTCATAAATGATGTCAATTTATCCAACAGTGCTGCGTGCGCATAGTGAAAAATACTTGAAAATTCCAAGAACTTTGTAATCATACGTCTGTAGGAACATACAGCAGGGAATAAGTTCACGGAAGACTAAATTGGGTTTTTATAGAAAAAGAAAAAATGCTGAGAAGTTGGAAAACACATTTAAATAAAGATGAACTTTCTCCATCTTGAAGCCTTTTAAATTATGCTACTTGAAGCAGTTATGAGTAATTTTTTCATGTCATTCCTCATGTTTTGAACATTATGGCAAGTATGTTCGTAGGCATTTTGTAGTAGGTCACGACGTTACCATTCGTATGCAATATCCTTCAGTTCCGCTTGCTCAAAATGAGATTGCGAAGAAATTTATTACCGTTCACTGCGTAGCACTTTCTCTGCAAAAATGAATTGCTGATGGGGAAGATGTTGGAAGACTAAAGAGCAGGACAGGCTTAGTCGGATATTTCAATTTTCTGAGGTATTCATGTATTTCCTTTCGTTCATTTACTTTCTCTTACTACTTTTTCCGGCCATGTTGTGGGGCTTCGTCTCCTTCTCTGCATTGAGTTAAAGATAGTAGAAGGAACTCCTGCATAATAGAAAGTTTTAAGCTCTTCACGGTGTATCTAAATGCCCGTAGAAAACCGTCGCCTGAAGTAACAATTTGCGCGAAAGCACTTTCTCATTCGGCTTTTCTGTCTATCCGCCTTGTGCATCTTTCTGTGACATGCATTTCTATCCGTCAAACAAAAACAGCCAGAGAATGAACAAATTATCGTGTAAAAACAACCGTCAGTTCCAACAAGGTACGAATGAGGGAGAAGAAAGGCTTGAGGCTATTATGGGGAGCGAAATAAATGGAAGCTGTTTTTGAATGTCTAAAGAAGGGCGTTTCTCTTCAGAACAAAATTTACTTTTGTGGGCTCTATGTATATAGTATATGCATACGTGCCATCCAATTGGACCAACGAATGAAGTAGCGCTATGAGAACAAATTGTTGTGAGAAAGGAGAGTGAAAGAAACAACTGAGTGAATGCATGGAGGATCCTACGTGGCGTATTTTCGTAGAAACTGCTATATACCAAAGCGAAGTAGTTTCATTCACTTTCCTTTAATATCTTGGAGACACGTGCTAACATTGCACACGAGGTCAAGAGAACTGGCCATGAAGTTATATGTATACACTTTTACAACCTTTTTTTAGCTTGTCGTCACTCGTTACCAATTCCACCTACGAGATTAGTACAGTAGTATAGTACATTCCAGTATATTGGACGGGCAATGCTAGCCTACACACTGTGTCGTCATAATGCATGTGCATCATTACTCAATAGGAAGGAAAGGTGGATCCTGAATCATTTATTAGAACAACTAGAATAAAGAGTGCTCTATATCGAATTGCTTGCAGTCTGCAGCACGTCGAATTTTATTGGTAATAGCTTTCCAATCAATTTTCCATTTTCTCTCCGCTACATCCTCGCAATTCGCAACGTGAATGGCATTGTGAGATAAAATTTGACCTCATTCCCTCTGATCTTGATTCTATAGGCCTCCAGGAAGTGGAATTTATGGGCTTTATTTGCTCTTGAGATGAATTCTGATCGAATGGTATCTGTTTTGCAGACCGGAAAATCTCTCTTGACGAATTAGGACAAAAGTCCTGGGTTTTCAAAGTAGGGCAGATTGAACGTGTTGAAGGGAAAGTAAAAGGGGATTTTCAGTCTTGCCATTTGAAATACAATACGGAAATCATTCCCACTGGAACGGTATGTATGTGTTGAAGCTTGAAAGCATACTGAAGAGGAAGTCGGCCTCAGCATGGTTCCCATTCGGATCCATTTGCTTCATGTGTCCCACGTAGATTTTTGAGCGTGTTGTAGGAGTGAAATCTTTTGCTCAGCACGTCCAGACTCGAGACGTATATAATTTCAATCCGTGAAATCATGAAGGGGTCCGTAGGAAGTCTTCTGAGATGGCAAGAACCCATTGGAACATAGCGTCCCACATGGTATTATAACCCGTATGGGATTGATTGCATGACGATTTTGGCAAACAGTTATTTGTGTCGGTCAAAATTGAATTAAACCCACCCTGATGATGGTGATGGAGTAGAAGGGAGATTCCAGTGAATGGTATGTAGCTTTAGCTGTCCTTACATTTCGTGTTCTGTGTTTCAGGCATCTGAAATGGAGATTATTTGGGTTATGCGTGTCTCAATCTTAGCCGTGGGAGCATTGGCTACCGTTATGGCTCTAACGATTCCAAGTATTTATGGACTATGGTGAGTACTTTTTACGTTCATTTCCGTATTACCACATAAGTGTTATTCTTTAGCGTGAACCACATTGAATCTACACAATTTTTGAAACATGAAAATAAACTTTTTCATGTTCCGACATGTATACTCAATGTTAAAGGCTCAGAAAGGAAATATCATTAAATGTATGACGTCTGTGATTTGTGGCAATAATTAGTAGGGGCGATGAAAAGCTACAGGGTCAATTTGATTTTTGTGTTTGCGTGCAGGACAATGTGTTCGGACCTGGTATACGTGATTCTGTTCCCTCAGCTCCTGATGGTAGTCCATTTCAGGCACTACTGCAACACCTATGGAAGTTTGGCTGCGTACATAATTGCTTTCTTCTTTCGTCTGGGTGGAGGAGAGCCTCAGCTGTATTTACCTCCCCTGATTAAATACCCTTACTATGATGAGGCAAATGAGATCCAAAGGTTCCCTTTCCGCACATTTTGTATGCTCATGTCATTAGGCACATTGGCCGGAATCTCAAAATTAACTGACTGGCTCTTCCACTCGGGAATACTACATCCGAAGTACGATTACTTCCACTGTGTCGTAAATATACCTGAGGATCGACTCCAGGTATGTTCCTTCTAATCTTATCATGGCGTTACAATTATTTTTTTAACTAATCCTCTCGCTCAAACGGTAGTCATACGACTTGTAAGACGGAGCGGTTTAGATTCATGCTAGCATTGCGGTCACCTGACAATTTTAATGGCCGTTCGTTTCATAACTGTGAGCTTATGTATCGATGAATTTTTCTATGCTTAATTACAGGTTCATGAACCACATGAGGGGGAAATGACTGTAATGACAGCTTCCATGGTCGCCAAATACTGCGCTATGGAGGAAATGAATGGTCGCATAAATCCTGCAATGAGTGACTCGGACGAGGATTCAAATGGAAAGATTGCCGGTGTACCAGCATTGGGAGGTGTTCCTAGCTCCATCCCTTCCTCTCATCTAAAGTCAAATAAGAAACAACAGTCTGCTTCCCAGCAGTCACAGTCGGAGGATGAGAGTGATAGTAAGCGACCCATCAAAAGCGTTAAGCAATATCAAACACAACTGTAAGAACGAACGCTTAGGATCACCTATTTATTCATACTGCTCCCCATATAGCCAGAACATCAGGAAAAGTGGTTTAGTCGCACATGTAACAGAAATAATCATAAGAAAATAATAACGTTAATATGATAGCGGTTGATGTACCTCGACCGTAAATGCATAAAGTACATGAAATACAATAATAATACGTATGCAACATATATATGTAATATAAAAAATATATTACATATTCTGTTCTATGGTCTTGTATCTACGGTTAGCTACTACGTATACATAAATGTATCGATTTGTGGGATAGCTATTATTATTACTCCCACCCATCATCTCAGCAAATGCGAATAAGAAGGAGAACATAAAGCTATAATAATAGTAGTAATGTGATCAATATAAACCATGCATATCATACCATACCACCCAAGTATTTTTTGCTTCTGGTAAGCGTGATAGAACACAGTTTGGGTTGTAAGTGTATGATCCTTTAAGAAGCACACTTTGGACTGTTTTTAAAAAATTAGAACGACGTAAAACGAGATAAGCCATAGGGTTCGCTAAATTATTTACTATTTTTATTTGAAAACTTTGGAAACGCCGAGGAACGTAGTGATGATGGCTGGTGTCATCATTGGCGCGGGAAGGGGACGAGGCTTATGTATTAATTTATGGTTGACACCATGACGCAGGAATTCGTTATGAACATGAGCAGGCTACTCCGTGTTAAAGTTGTTACGAGCATCCGAATTATCAGCTCGCTGGTGTCTTCACGGATGTTTCCTCCTCCAGAGTTATTGTTGTTATTATGAAGTGCTATATAATTTAAAGTTTACATATCGGATTCTATTTATTCAGTTGGTGCTCATACCAAACTGCAGGATATGATGCAAAGTACCTATATAGAGGAGGTGCAGAAGCGAAAACTATCATAATAGTCGTACATTTAGATATGGATTCTATC
>JAQFYD010001631.1:0-11591 GCA_034694225.1 Bourletiella hortensis
CCATTTTTTAAATTCAATCAATTGCAGTGCCATTTTCCAATGCCCAATTTATTGCAATAAAATTGTTAACAGCCCTGGTCTACATTAATATTTACATATACTATATTAATATCCTAGATAAAAAACTTAATTTTATCTCGTGAGATCTTTTCATCGATTCATACAGAACTGAAACCGTAATTGGCGTAATGGTTTCCATCTATAAACATTTACAAAGCTAGTAACTATATTATTTAAATTATATTGTAAATACAAATATAAGATCTTTTTGAAAATTCTAAATAAAATATCTTTTGTCAAATCTTGTTTCAAAAAATAAGCATAAACAAATAATATTCACTGGTACAGACTAATTAAAATAGATCAGTTAAATAAAGTTGATCTTTTATTTATTGATTCATATCAAATAAAACTGACAAGATTTTAGTTATTCTGAAATAGTAGATTCAATTTATTAAAAAATATTCTTTTTTATTTTCTGAATTACAGAATATAGGAGCTTTTGGATTTTTATAATTTCTTAAAGATAAAACAGCTATTAAAAATTAATTAGATTTAAATACCAGGAATTCTCTTTTTATTTTTATATAAATTATTTTTGTAAAAATCTCTTGTTTTTCTATATATAGTTTGTATTGGAATATCGTAGCTTTTATCTATTGGAACAACCTTAATGTTTCTACATTTAATTAAAACATTTACTCTATGATCTTTTCTTCTTCGGTATCAGATTCAGAAACCAAGTTATCAATATCAACTTTTCTACAATAACATAATGTAATGTATTACTTATTTTTAATATTTGATAAAACATCTTTGTTTATTGATATAAATGAATTATTTTCATTATCTGAACTGGAATCGATTTTCATTTTTGAAAATTTTTCGTAATGAGTATAGATAAAGATATAAAAGAAAAAGTGCAAGAGAAAGTTGATGTAATGAAAGATAAATTCGAGCAAGCTAAAGAAAAGGCAGGAGATATGAAAGACCAAGCTATGGATAAAGCAGAGAATATGAAAGAACAAGCAAGTGAAAAAATGAACTTTAATGAAGATAACAATACCTCAAGTATTAGTAGTGAAACAAATGACGATAAGAATGAAGTATCAATAGTAATGAGAACAGCAGCATTTGATGCTAGATTTCCAAATACAAATCAAACTAAACATTGTTGGCAAAATTATGTAGATTATTTTAAATGTGTTAACGCAAAAGGTGAAGATTATGAACCTTGTAATCAATTTAGAGATGCTTATAAAGCTTTATGTCCTGGTTTTTGGGTATTTTATATAATTTATTGATTTTTAGATGGAAAAATGGGATGACGAAAGAGAACGTGGTGTTTCTCCTTTTAATTTTAACCCTTAAATTTATATTTACTAAATTCTTCTTTTCATTTCTGATACGTCATTAATTTTTAAAATTATTACTTGCAAACTGATTTATTGATAATAAACACTCCTTGAAATTCACTTTTATTTATTGACATGACTATTTTTATAAAAATATGGCTTATATATCAAAATTATAGATATCAAAATATTTTGATTTAAATATTAACAAAAACCAACCTGATTGTTATTTTAGAAATAAAATAAGCAGCTTCGATTTATATAACATTTCAATAGTCTAAAACAAAATTTCTATAAAGTTCGTGTTTAATTACTTCTCAAAATAATAGTTTAGTTTAAAATTAATTATTTATAAAGCTGCTTATTTATGAAAAAGCCTAAATGATATAATGATTCACCATAAATTGTTTGAAATTGCTCTTTGAAAATTGTTTATTATGTGAGTAATCATTATTAGCAGGAGCTCATTTTTATATTTGAAATATTGCAGGAACGTATTATATTCAAAAACAACATGAAAACAAAAGCGTTTATCTAATCAAACCTTGCTAAACTTTAACGAAATGCTTTAATAAAAGATTTTTTTAGACAAGTTATTTTGAAAATTAAATATAAAATATATAAAAGTGTCTTTATTTCTTCAATTATGTTAATTTCAGGTTTATATAAAATAATTATTCAGAATCTTTATTTTCTTGATTAGAAATGAACAAAGCATAAGCCAAAGCATCCTCATCAGATAAGCCGATATTATTTGATTGCATAATAGAATCATTTAGAAAAGCATCGCTAGAATTAGGAGTACCTTGAACGGAAATAGATTGAGCTAAAGCAATTAATTCTTGGTCAGATAAATCATTATCATTTTGTAATTTATATATTTTGTCATTTATTTTTTCATCTTCTTTCCTAGTTTCTTCTTTATTTAAATAATAGTCTTTTATTTCTTCCTTAATGTATCTTTTATTACCCGATTTCTTCATCTTTTTGGTTTCTTTGTTAATTGCTAATAGTCAATGATAAATAGTTACAATTATCAAAATGATAATCAATAAATATAACTTTTTCTCCTAAAGAGAAACAAAACCCATTATTATAAAATAAGAACCTATAATCCATTTGTCTTATCTGTATATTTAATATATTGTTAGTCAAACATTTGTTTATCAAATTACTATAAATAAAATTTGTAAAAAAACTTTGGTCTAATAACTTTCAACAAAGAAGATGTTAAAATATCATATATCTTAATCAACATCGGAGAACTAAATATATTTAAAAAGTGTATACTTGATAGCAATAAGCTTATTTTCATCAAAGAAAGTTGAACTTATAACTTTTTTTGAATTTCTCACAGTGAATATTGGATTGTTATTTAGTAGATTATAAAAATATAAATAACCATTGAAATCGCCAACAGATATAAAAGCATTCAGATTCTTCTTTCCGATAAAAAGACAACTAGCATCATAATTTAAAATGAATTCTTTATGGATTTGTTTTTCATTTAAATCATATATTTTTATTGAATTACTATAATCATGTATTATAATTCTACAAATGTTTTCTCCTTCAGATTGATCTTTATAAATTTTTATTATATCAATATTATGTTGATAAATATGGTTTATAGGTACAATAGATTCATTACAAAATTTATATACAATTATTCTATTTAAATTATCAAAAGCAACAATAAAACCATTTAAATAAAATACATCCAAAATATTAGAAACAATATCATGCCCTATAAAAACATTATAAAATTGGGTTTTGAACTTGTTAATGTATTTATTAATTGTAATTGATTATTCCATAAAAAAATTTCACCTATATTAGAAGCTGAGATAAAGAAAAGGTTTTTCATATAAAAATAGTTTAAAACTGAAGGAAATCCTAAATGAATATTATCAACCGATTCTGTTATAACACCATTATAATTATTAAATATAATTATTCCCGTGTCAAGTGATAAAAGTACTCCTAAACTTTAAAATTAAATATCGATAAGTTACGAAAATAATTTAATACATGTAATGTTTTGTGTTTCATTACTAAATCTTACATATTTAATAAATCTATCTTTTTTAAAACAAGTTACAATTCCTTAAACTTACATAAATTAATACCTGTTTGAATTGAAGTTGTATATACGTTGTCTTTAACCTTGATTATTTCTGTTACTTCATCTTGAGTTCTACTAATTAATACATTTCCTTTTGGTTTATTATATTTTATGTTTCTCAATATTTGGGATCTATTAATATATTCCTTTTTCCAACTATCATTTTCAATATCGAAACTATATATAAACAAAGTATTTAATACTATAAGGGAGGAGTCTTAAAATAATTTAAGAATGCTTGTTTCCAAGTGTTTTCTTCTTGTAAAATATCAAACCAATATCTACAAACCAAATTACACAAATTCTAATATAAATATTTTTAAATATACCAATTGTTTAGCTGTTAAAAATGTAAAAATATGTACTATAATTATTCCTGGTAAATCTGTTATTTTCTTAATTTTATTGTTTTTCATATTTTAACTTTTCTATTTGCAATTTATTAAGGTTAAACAAATTGATAAATGCTGGGTAAACCTGATCAACAATTAAATCGAGGAGCTACACAGCTCTAAAACATCTAAAAGAGCACTTAAAATAAATCAAGTACTATTGCATATATGCCAAAACTACATGAAATAAAAATATATACAGCTCTGCTTAATTACTATTATGATTTTGAAAATATTTGAGTCAAAAGCATTTTGATTTACAATCTCAAGTTTTTCAAAAATGGGGTATAAAAGGTAAATTTCTGAAAAATATAATTTGTATATAATGCTTTAATTACTGATTGAAAGTTTGGCTCATTAAATATTTTCATATTTTATATTTTTTCATTTTTTTCTCTTGAAATTTTAAAATTCAAATTTTTGAAAAAACATTATCAAACTCACTACGTATTTAGTTTTGATAATTATAAATATATTATAAGCAATAAATACCTTATTTGAAAATGAGTTTGACTTCAAACATATGTTAATATGCAATTGTAAAAACAATATTTCAAAATCAAAGATATAATTATTTTTATTAAATAAAAGAAATAATAAGAATTATGATGATAAATAAGATAACAATAATCACATACAAATAAACATCGTATACATCATTTTTATCACTTATATTATTATTAATAGATTCAAATTCTTTGGCCAAATTACATTTATTAAGCTTTACTTTTTGTAAAATACAATTTGTCTTGTTTTCAATTGACAGACAGTCTTTATATAAAATATTGTGTGACAGTATCAAATTATCAATACAGATGTTCATATTTTCTTGGGGTTCACAATAATCAGTTAAGTATTTACAGTTTATATCACATACAAGTATTTTATCATCTTTATCAATGCATATATTTGTATTGTTATTGTTTATTTGTTTTTTATGGTGATCGTTTCTATTTTGTAGAGGTTCTTTATAGTTGTCTACTAATCGATTCGTTCCTCTATTACCATAGTCTTTATCATTACTTTTATCTTCATTTGTTTCATTATATTCATTAACAATAACATTCGATTTATTCATCATATTATCATAGTTGTCAGTATTAATGTAAATATTATAAGGCTTTGTCGTGTTTGTTGTATTGTTGATTTTAATGTCAAGATATTTTATATCTAAACTATTGTTTGTTTTTATCAATTCATTACTAAAAGAGGTATCATTTGCTTCATATAAAGCGATACTTGTATTATTAAATACAATGGTTTTATTTTTTATATAATTGTAATGAAAATTAACTTTATTTTTAATATTATAAAACAAACTCTTATGATTTATATTTTCATCTTTGTTAATTGAATTCTCCGATTTTTCAATTGATTTTTTATTATTTTTTAACTTTTTAACAGTTTCTTTCTTTTCCGCAGATCTTTCAGGTCTTGATTTAGTCATTTTAAGATCGAAAGAGTTATTCAGGCTTATAACATTGAAGCTTTTATGATCATTTTTAGTAGTTTCTATAGAATAATTATAGTTATTTCCAATTTTTATTAAATCAGTTTCACTTTTATTGCTAAGAATCAGGCTCTGATTTAAACTGATGTTATGATTATCGTTTATATTAGAGTTTAAAAATACAATCTCTATATCATCAATGCTTGGCTCGCTATGATTCTTATTCTTCAATTCTAGAGTATTAATATTATTAATTGAAATATTGGATAATATTGATTTGTCAAATATATCATAAGATTGATTGCTTTCTTCTATAGTATCATCAAAGC
The DNA here is from genome assembly GCA_034694225.1 of Bourletiella hortensis. Classification (NCBI taxonomy): domain Eukaryota; kingdom Metazoa; phylum Arthropoda; class Collembola; order Symphypleona; family Bourletiellidae; genus Bourletiella; species Bourletiella hortensis. The sequence continues at coordinate 5,652 of JAQFYD010001631.1, forward strand.
TATGTAATTTAATATTGTCTTTATTTAACAAATAAATAGAACTTCCATTTAAATGATAATTATTGTGTTTAATACTATTTTGTTCTGTTAAGATAATATAAGAATTATCATACATATTATTAGAATTTACTTTGTCAATATACTTTTCAAAACTTTTGGTATTTGAATCGTTAATAATATGGGTTTCGTTAGATTTTATATTCATACTTCTATTAATCAATTTATCTTCTAGATTTAAAATCAACTCGTGTAAAATATATGGTGTATTTGTATTAGAATTATTATGTGCTTCACCTAATACTAAAATGTCAGCAATATTATCAATATAAAAAGAATCATTATAAAATTTAACATTACTAATATTAAAATTATAATTTATATTTGAATCTTTTAATGTTGTATTTTTTGTATAATTTTTTGAAATTTTGTTTGATAAATCAGTTGAGTTTGTATTATTTGTATGATTGATGTATGTTTTGTTTTTATTTAAACTTTTATTAGTTGTGATCTCTTTTATAAGGTCATCTTTCTTTAAATCAAAAATTTTAGCCGTTGAATTATTAGTCTCTATTGATATATTTTCATCAGATTGATTTTTTGGATAATTCAATTCTAAAGATGAACTATTTAATTTAGAGCTGTTATTTTTAGAATTTTCTTCTAAAACAAAAGAATCATTAAGCATTTTCAAAGAAATATTACCATTATTAGTTCCTATAATAGTATATAAATCAATATTTTCATTTTTACTAACATTTAGCGTAACATTTTCTATATTTTTAATTGGATTTTCTATTTTATTATTGATATTATATTCTTTATTATCGTAAACAAAACCAGATAAATCACTAATATATGTTAGGGTTGTATCATTGATTATTGAATTTTGATTGTTCAATATAGAGAAATTGTGTTGTTTTTCTTTAAATTTTGTAATATTACTATTATGTACTCTTATCTCCGTAATAATAGCTGTAGTATTATTTACATTTGTAGAATTTCTTGTCATATTCCCCAAAATAGACTGATTATTAGATATAATTAATTCTGTATTATTTAAATATAACTGATTAAAAGTATAATTTTTAATATTATATATTTTTCCTAAACTTGAATTGCAATTTAAATTTATTTTCACATCTTTGTTGAATGATATATTGAGTTTTTGTTTTGTTTTTTCTGTGTTATTTAAATATACATCTTTTACAATATTAGTATCATTGAGATCTATGAAAATTTCGCTCAAGTCTTTTGATAGTATAACACTTTCTAAAACATTTGAATTTTCTAAGCTTGAATTATAAGATAGATCATTTTTAAGATTGGTTTCATTAATTAAAGTTTTGTTAATATTTAAAATATCAATATTTGATATATTAATTTTTGTTTGATTAGTTGAGCTTTTAATTGTGATATTATTCATTCTAATTGACGTATTTATGCTTAGATTGTTTTTACTGCTTGTTGATATGTTATTTGAGATTTGATCATAAATTAAACTGTTTAGCTTTGTATTAGATGTAGAATTATTGAAGCTCAAAGTCACTAATTTCGTTTTTTTGATATCAAGAGTGTTGTTATTTGTTTCATTTATATTAATATTCTTATACTTATCTTCAATAAGTGTAATATTTTTGATTTTAGTCTGATTAAATTTAAATATATCACTTATTATAGATTTATTAGTTATATTATAATTGTTCGGATTTACATTATTTATATTATTGGTGATATTATTTTTAGTTTTTATAGATTTTGTTATATTATGTAATTTTACAGTCGCTTTTTTAATTATATCATCTTTATCTTTAGTAAAATTTACTAATGACGTTTTATTGATAGAAGTATTAATAATTTCATTTTTAGATATTAATTCTTTAGTTTTATTATTAATCAATATCATATCTTTACTTATTACAGAAGAATTATTTGCATTCATTATCTTTATTTTTATAACTGGTTTCTTATTATCAATAGAATAAATATGATTATTTCTTGGATTATAATAAATGTCTAATCTATATTCAGATTTAACACAATTTGAATTAATACAAACCATATTATAACCACAAGAAAAATGATCAAATACATTTGATTCCATAGACGAACATTTTTTATAATTAAAAGATAAGTTACAGTTTATAGTACATTTTTGTGTATTAAATTTTGATATACATTCTATTGGTAATTTATATTTTGAAAATCCCAATTTTATACATAATTTTTCTCTTGATATACATTCTCCGTTTATACATTGAAATATACCTTTTTCTGTAAAATCACTGGGTTTACAATAGGTACTATCTAGTACTTTTACTCCATTTATACAACATGAAGAATCAATATTGCATAAATTATAATACATATTATTAAATTCTTTATTATTAACAATAATATGTTTATTATCATAATCCAATATAATCTCATTTTTATGATTATTTTTATTTGAAACATCAATAAATTCTTCATTATCAATAATTTTTATATTACAATTATTTGGAAATATATTATTTATGTTATAACATATAGTTTCAATTGTACAAGGAGAAAAATCAAACCAAGAATTATAAGTAGAAACAGAATTCATTATAAATTTAGTATAATTGCCATTTAAATTACAACCACAATTATCCAATCTTTTTAAATTATCTTTAAAACAATAATCATGTTCAGATCCTAATGTATGTGCTAATTCATGTGATATTGTTAACCAGTTATTTAGATCCAATGATATTATTCCTATTCCTAATCCACTATCTTTAGATTGTTTAATATTATTTATTATTGGCTCATTTTTACAAAATGTCTTCCATGCAATACCTAATTCTGAATATTCAAATCTACCAAACAATAACCAAATACCAGTTTCCGAAGAATCCTGATCTTCAATCCAATCAGAAAAGTTATCTAATCTATTACGTATAGTAAAATTTTTATTAAATATAAAGAATTTTTTAAATATTAAATCAGGGTTTGTATATTGTGTTATTATTTTGTTTATTTTGAAATTTATTTTAAATGTTCTTTCATATATATTGTTTACTACATTAATATCTGTTATTATCTTTTTTATTGGATCTTTTAAATTATTATTTAAAAACTTTATATAAGATGTAGAAATAACAATAGAAACATTAATAATTCTAATTCTATCATTAATAAAACAAGAATATTTTGATCTATAATGAAAATTATTTAAAACTTCTTTTTTATGTTTATAACTATCATATTTTAATACTATATTATTAAATTTTATAAATGGTTTTAAATAATGTATAATTTCTTTTTTATCTGTTTCATATAAATTATACTTATTTACTGTTGTAATATAATAAACATAATTTTCAAATTTAAAATAACCATAAAAATCATTATTATAAAAATCATAACTAATAGAAGTCCAATAATCATCATTATAATATTTATTTTCTAAATAATTTTTAATATTACCACTACTGATTAATTGATCTATATGATATGTATAAAATGATACTCCTTTATATGTTTTTAAATTGCTTATTTTGTTATTTATAGTGGTTTCTTTTAATATTAATGTTATTTCTTTATCTTCTACATTCATATTTACTTTATATATCCCTTCTATTTCTGTGTTTTCTATTCTACTATTAATTCCGTGAATGTCTATACTTGTTATAGATACTTTAAAATATAACAGAGCCAATAATTTATTCATCTTTCTAAATTTTGCATAAGATCCTTTATTTATGAAGATTTTTTCAAAAAAATCTTGGATATCTTGATCTTTTATAATAATCAATTTTAAAATAATAACAAAAAGTTATTCTATTAAAATCTTTTGTGGTATCCTTTATTTTTAACATAAAAAGCATAAGGATTTTCGCCTAAGAAAATACTTACTTTTTGAAATAAATTTTTGTTTTATCATAAAGCTACTGTTCAATTTATATTATTTTTATTTTTTTACCAAGAGTTTGCCAATATATTAAGTATATTAGCTATATTGCGTAAACAATGACTACTCTTAATGAAAACCATTGCGTCAATAATTAAATTCGATTAAATTACAATCTGAAAAATATTGATTGAAGGCAAAAAAATATGATCAAAAATTTTTGAACTGTTCTAAAGATTAAATATATAAATGTTCTTTTATATCATGTTACTCACTAAAGATAACTAAATAAAAAATTATTTAATAAATCACTCAAGATAATAATTTGATGTGATTTAAACTGTTATGATGTATAATAAACATTTATTAAATATTATAAAGGCCGAATATCTATACATATTTTACTAATATATAAAACTTTATAAAAAATACTCATTTTTCTAAACATGCTTATAAAGATCATTAAATGTAAATCAAAATATAGATCAGATAGACGATAAGGCTTTACCTCCTTACTAGTAGCCCGACGTCATTATGACGATTTTTTAAAAACTCAACCAAAACATTATAAAAATTGAATAATCAAAATACAAAAATAAAACCCACAAACCCAAACCCAAAAAATGGTATTTATTAAATTTTTTATTTGTTTAATGTTTTTTAAATATTTTTTATATTATTTATTAAATAAATAATTATTGATTATTTTTCCCTTTTAAATTGGTTGAAAATTTCGTGATAATTTGTAATGATGACGTCGGGCTACTTGTACGACGGTATAGCCGACGATAATATTTACAATCATGTACTAACTGTTTTGATAAAAAATTTATAATTATTGAATAGATTGATACATTTGTATGTAGCTATATCACAATTATATTAATTGTTTATTTTATTACCACAATTAATTGATTTAATAATAGAAATTTTACATCTCATTTCTTAGAAGTGATATTTTGTATTTTACACTATATAAATTTTATTTAACATGTAGTTAGAAAAAACTTTATATATTTATATACATGATCTAAATATTTATTTACTGTTCAAAGAGGCTGTTTCTTTATTAAAAAGATATTTTCTTATATATAATATTCTATAAATTTATTTTTAAAATTTTACTATATAAAAATAAAGATACTATAGGGTTTATTACAAAATTTTATGTAAAAAATAAGTATTATGTCATTAAGAAAGGATTTTTTAGTAAAAACCAACAAATATTATTTGTAATTAATAAATATAAGATTGATATATCAATGAAAAAACTTAAGTGGGTATGCAAGCCTAAACTTTAACTAAATTGAGCCTCTAATAGATAAGTGAAGCTTTGGAGTCTATTTCTTATAGTTAAAATATCTATTAACTTTAACTATAAATGAAATTTTTGGTTATACAGACAAACCTCTATACATTGGACACAAAAAACCATTTGAAGTTGTCCAATGTAGACGTTGTCCAAGGTAAAGAAACAAACAAAATCTAAATCAATTTGACAATACTCTCACAATAATTTGATTAAAACATTAATTAAAAGTTGAAATGTCACATAAAAAGCTTATATAAAATAGATGCAGATTAGTTCATTTATAAATAAATAAAGCGTACTACTTCGTTTACAAGTAAAGTTAATTATAGACACAATTAATTGTTTTTAAAATTAAAAAACTTTATTTATCAGATTTGAGCACATATCCTATAAATCAGAAAAGGCATTGAAGGTCTTGTAAGGGTCACTTATGTTTCTTTTACAATATTTTAACAATGAATAATTATGGTGCCTTAATTTATAGCAATCGTAATGAATTTAATTACATTGATAATAGATTATGCTTAGAGTAGAATCGAAAATTTTGTTTGTGTTAAAATTTTTAGATTAAATATTGAATTTTTATCATCTAATGTAACAAACTTAAACAAACAAAACTAAACTCTTAAATAAGTATCCATAAAATTGTTAATAATTTACTTAAATTTTAAAAAAATTTACAAAAAAAGTTTGAATATTTAAAAAAGTTCGATTTTTTGTCCAATGTAATTTTCGTCGTCCCATTTATAGAGGG
>JAQFYD010001632.1:0-11585 GCA_034694225.1 Bourletiella hortensis
AACCGCAGCATATGAATCCTGAGCTTATCTTCTTGCAAAATTCCAAGTAAATTGTGACATGTGACAGAAATAAATTGATGAGTGACTTAATGCTGTCCTATCCATTGCAGACAGGCAGTGAAACAAGCTCGAATGATCAACAATGTTTTTGCTGTTTCTATGGAAACGCAAACACATTTCGCACATTATATTAATTGGCAACAAACGTGTGCATCAGTTTTAGCCATCCCTGTTGAATATGCAAAATATTTGAGTTCAAGTTACGATGCAAGTTTCGGAAAGTACTCTACGGGAGACCACTGATAAGAAACCCACAACGAAAAGCTACGGAGCCAATTACTCTTTGAACAAAAAAACTGTGTTACTTCAGGCTTACCTGCAGACACATGCAGGTCGCAACTTTGAATTTGGACTCAACTCCCTTGTTTGACCTATGACCCGAGTGCTCTTCAGCGGTACCATTATTTTTACCATATGACCCTTGGTACCGGAGATATGGTACAAAACGTGATCTGCTGTACTCCGAACCCATTTCAGCTGTATCTCTTGAGCCCGTCAATGAAATTTCATGATTTGTTTTTGTTTGATAGATATTTTATAGGACTCCAATGCATTTGGGAACCAACTCCCATACTGCTCTCAATTTGTATTTATGGGGCAAAATGCGAGATTTTTTCACGTTTTCTGGCTAGGGTCTTAAAACTGGACGCTGAAAATCGCCGAAAATCATTACCTGTGATGACACCTGTTAAGACCTAGTAGGCAGAAAAAGTTGACTCCAATCGGTTCACCGGTTGCAGAAATGTGTGGGGATATGCTCATTATTTCCCACTTTTATCCCAAAAATAGTACCATTTTATCTTTGAATGGTTATATCTGCGGAAGTAAGTGACACAGAGTATCGAGATATACGTCATTTTAACGGTGGTGATTTGGTCTCCCACAAAATACAAAAAACAAATAAGGTTGAAGACATCCAAGGTATCTAAAGACCCAGTTTCAACGAACTTCTTGTAGTCTAATGAAGTTTGTGTCACTACTTCCTTCGGTACGTTCATTGTCGATCTCGTGAACGGTCAGTTTTTCGTTGAAAACAATACTAAATTTCATAAATTTAAGAATTTAGTGACACCAAATTTACGCTTGGAAAGCACCAAAATAGATGCAAATAGATACAGAATTTATTTGTTGCTCAAGCACTAAGTCCGTAAGATTCTTCACCATCGATTCAATGGCTTCTCAGTTTGTTAATACGAGCAGGCCGTAGACGTACACTATAGACCTTTCGTTTTCAAGTGTTTGTAGCATTACAGCAAGATACGGTACATTGTCTATTGTAGTACCGTCTACGATTACTGTAAAATGCTTATCTTGGGTCACAAGGTTCTTCAATAGGTTAAAACCTTTTGCCAGCACGTCCGAAATATCTGGCATTGCCTTATCATGCCGGTGATGAACCCCAACGTTGACCCCAAGCTCGGTTACACCGTTCATAAATTTCTTGTGGGACTTAAAAGAGACCCCAGCTGTGAACTCTATATAAGCCAATTGAATCATGTTCATTGTAGGCTTGAAAATCTCCTTTTCCAAGTTGTATTGGCTATTCACAGCATCTAATCTCCGGGCATCTGTTGTAGATGCTTTGTACTGGTTGTAAAATCTCATCGAAGTTTCATGAAGCCTGTGGGCTTGGTGATTACGTACTTGCATGGAATTAATTGCCCTCGATTTCGAGTATGACCCCTTTTCACGGGCAATGTCAGCCCGAACTTTTATATCGGGCCTAAATCCAAGGCGAACGAACTCTCGACAAACATGGCAGTAGAACCGATAACCTACTGAAGAATTTCCAAACCCAAGCCACGTGGTAGCATCTGACTGAAGAATATTTTCTGGTTTTGTGAATATTTCCCTGCATTGAGTAAACCGTTCATGATCAAAGTCTAGGATCTGCGGTCCAAATGTTGGTGTTATCACCTCCCTATCGTCTGAATGGCTTGTGTGGCTATTTTCATGGGCAGTATTTAATGTTGGGGTTCTTAAGCATTCTGTCCGCTGCGAAAATACGCTCTCCACCGCAGTAAAATAGCTTTGGGGCTCTATAACCCACTCATTTTCGTCAGCATTCTTATAATTAGCCTCGCAGCGAGTCATGGGAGCCATGGCTTTTTTAGGTCTCTGCGTTTTAGACCATTTTGCATGCTCTAGTATAAATCGTCTACCCCGAGCACAGTCATTTTTAGCTCCGGGAGTGAGATATGAGAGAACAAAGCATTTGGGGGAAACAGAACCTCATCTTTGCAAGAGCGGTTAACACTCATGTCCTTTTCAGGGCTTTGGTCAGCATCTCAATCACGTAGAAGGTAAGACTTGAGGGGCTCAAATGATCCCTTTGGAAATACCGTATCAAAGAAACCGCACCGGTTAGTGGGCGTTCTACGGCCTAAAACTACAATGTCCATTGCCGTGCGCCTGATTATGTCCTGCCGCCACATGTCATCCAGAATCGACAGCGGTGAATACGACTCATCCACTTTGTTGAGTTCGAGAGCTTCATGCTCGTCAAGCTGGCTGGTATGTATTAATATTATGGCGAAAGGAGTGTCATCAAAGGGTGGAAGCACAGAGCCGATGCGTTTGTATACACTAGGGCAATCAGGTGACTCCAAGTCAATATCAAGGTTTCGCACATTTTTCGTTCCTACGGTAATGAAATCCTTACGCAGGTTTGGGACGTCCTTGTCGAGATCAATGGAGGTCACAATTTCAAGTGGATATCCCATTACGACCCGTAGTCGGTATCCAGCTAGGTTTTCACCAGGGCTACTTGCTGTTTTGAATGTATTTTCAATGGCCTGAATTTCAATGAACTGGTTGTTTAGAACAGTCGATGAATCTAAATTGATTTCAGATATTAGCAAATAATGCCGTGGTAATCAAATAGAGCGACGAATCAGGTGGGTTGTTTTGTATCTGGAAGACCAAATGAGAGGCAAGTTTTTATATCAAGAGCGAGAGTGGTATAAGAGCAGTGCATGGTTTACATACCATTGTATCCTCTGTACCCATTTTTGGCGGTTGCGCCATGAGCAATGAAATTGCCGAAAAATTCAAACACCATAGCACTTACTCACGACCGAGAATTATATTTTTCCATGTAAACTGTGCATACCTTGACCGATTGTCAAACCACATAGCTTAACGTCATTCTCCCGTAAACTTCTTCCTATGTGAATTTTTGGGTAATATTAACCCTTACGAGCACTGAGATATGACGTGTTTGGTGTTATTTTTTACCACGGTTGCTATGCGTAGTGATGGACGGTCTAATTCGTCGCCCATTACTTTTAAACGGGAAAACTTCTTCTTAAATTATCTCCAATGCCCCCCGAACGATTTCTGTAGAATTTTGAGGTTAAGTCTACAGCCATGTGACCCTACCGTGTGGCCAATAAAATCAAAGGCCCAACCCATAGTTCTCCAGTAAATCGCTGGAAAAGTATGGAATTTCACGAATGTCCCTATGGTTACAAAAGTTTATTTGAATTGGACCTGACAGAAGCAAAACAACTATTGCAAGTTTTGAAAAAATGTTAAATACTGCAAATTTAAGAGCCACGGACGAATAAATGAAAAAATTCAATTACCGTTATTTAGAATTTCACGTTCAAATTTTAAATTTTAATTCTAACCCGAATCGCCTACAGTGGAAATGCCATATAGCGACTTCAACATTTGCTCCATTTACGCTCATAATTTACGTTAGTTTTGCGATAAGATGTCTCAAGAATTTTCTGCCACCGAGTTCTCTGGTGGTGCCGGAGGCTAAAGCAGCGGTGGTGGGAGTTTTGACGGGGGAGGCGGGGCAAGCGGTGAAGTTGGAGGAGCGGATTCAGGCAGCTACGCGAACAACTATCATTACTACAACCCCGTTGGCGCTGCTTACGCGGGACCGGCTTACGTTTACGATGATAACCATAATCACGGCCACAGATGCTGGAATGGTGATCCTCGGTACAGAAGATCTCCATGGTGATTTGTCGTTGCCAATGTAATTTTTCTGGTCGTTATGGGTGGCACTCTTGGCTTTATTTTCTATTGGGAGTCATAACGGAGCGCAAGAGAGAGCAAACCCAAGACGAAGCAATGTGTGGCCTGTCTCGATGACGAACCAAAGTGCTACGGCCCTCCTTGCTACTGCCGCTATCGCTGCATTAAGTATGAGTATCTTTGAGTACAACTCAATTATTTTCCCATCCTGAATTCCATTTGCCTGAAAATGTGCACAGTAAAGTATTCGGTACGAATCTCTACGTGAGGAAAATAATCGTAAAACTACAGTTAATCAGGGGTAAAAATTAGCTTCCTCAATTGCTTAAGTAGTTACATAATTTTTACCACCTACAGTACCACAACCATTGGCTAAGCATACGCCACTAGCATGTTCACGATGTTCGCCAAAACGTAACCCACGAAAACCGGGGTCGAAGTCCTTTCTAATGTGTGAAACTCCCCGACTGTGATTCCCATCGAAGGAATGGATTTAATCTGCCGCTCAAATACATTTCGCTCATCCTTGTCCCGAATCCCCCTCGCTCGCAACCTGAACGCAATCTTAGCTTTCGTGATTAGAGCCGGCACCTTGAAAGCCTTCTCGTAGATGATGGCATAGATGATGCCACACTCAAACAACATGACGTAGTACAGGACCCCAAAGATCGGATGTTCACTAAAATGAGCAATGGCCGCGTAGCCGCTGGCGATGCACACGCCAATGCAGAGAAGCTTCCAAGTGAATATCACGTGCCCGTGGACAATGTTCACCAGCTTGGTGTACAGCTGAATGCACCTCAAAACTTTGTAGGCCTGTTCTACTGGAATACTGGGTAAATCCAAATAGATACGGACACAGTTTAACTTCCGAGGATGCAGGATCGATCGGTATTTTAATGCAGTATTATTAGTGCCTTACGAATTGATATTGAAGACAGCAACGGCCTCCAGGTTGCTACTGATGAAATCAAACGCCATGACATGGAACTGCCACGTAGGGACTGCCATTGCTACCAACATGACGAAATACCTCACTTCCTCGGGAAAGCAGGCAACAAACCATAACCAGGTTTGGTATCCTTCTGGCAGAGCAGCAAAAAGGAGGAACCTCATTGTGTTAGCGTAAACGAAACAGGCAAAGATGGGTATAGAAGCCGCCATGACCATGTACAACAAGTACTTTGCAATCAGATCCTGCAGTGAGCATTCCCGCAGACGTTGGGACCACCCCAGTTCCTCCGTTCCAGTGTCTTCCTTGGGGAGTTTTCCTAGGGCATTTGTTTTTCAATGCAATAATTCTTTTGTACAATGGCAATATTATTATCAGCGAAAAGCAATAATTAAATTAGGACACTTACAATACCCAAATTCAATATTTAAGTTGTACTTTGGCGATATGCAAGATGCAATATAATTTAGTACAGTGGGAATATAATTAGGTTCTTTGCTAATAACACTTCGACTTCAACGCAGTAATGAACGAAACATCTACATGTCAACATAGATTGCTTTGACGAGCAAGTAAATTTAAAGATAGCCAAGATACAGCAGAGCAAAAGAAAATGCTGTATTTCTTCTGCCAAATACACCGCTGTAACAAAGGATGTTATCGTCGAAAGAACAACAAGTTACAGTGCGAAAAACACAATTTTCGGGGGTTGCTTAGCCTTGCAAAATTAAGTTGTACAAAATTGAAACTGGACGAATTTCCTTTTTCAAATAAACTTATTTGAGCTATTGCCGGCTGGACTTTTTTAACCGTAGCAAAGTTTTAAGAGTCTTCCACATTTGTCCAGCATTTACTGGAGAAGTACAGCTTTGCACAACATGAAACTCCTCAGCCTGATGAAGGAGGGTAATAGCAACTCAAGCGCAAAATAGTATGGGGGGATCATGTTAAAAAATGCACTGTAATTTTTGCCATGCTTTTCTTATGGCGGACAAATTCTGCCGCCCTTGACTACACCTAATTACGGGTACTGAACCCTTAAGGTCCAATATTTGGCAAAAATTCAGGGAGGCAGATTTTGACCTCGCATTGATTTTAAGCCAATCTGCTTCAAAATCGGCACATTATTGGCTCGGAATTTATGGCCAAAAGAAGGAAAAATGGGTGTGAGTAAACACAATAGTGGTGAAATATTTAGGCAATTTCATTGCTCAGGGCCCGATCCCTAAAAATTGTTCTTTCGGAAGTTTGGTACCTTTGCAGAGGTCTATCATAATGCCTATGCTGTCGTTCTGACTTGAGACGACTGGATAAATTCAACCTGAACTTGTCCATATTTTTAAGAACCAATTATGCCAACATATGTTTGCGGTTGCTTGTGCTAAAAATCTGCAACAATGTCATGCGGTTGCTTGTGCTAAAAATCTGCAACAATGTCATGCGGATGACTGTGTTCCTATAGGCCGTGTGCAAAGACCAGGGCGCCCAAGGAAAGCCTCACCGAGGTCAGCCCTCGTCATAAAATCTTGTGAGGAATTTGACACTACCAACAACAGCAAACGACGAAAATACAAAAAAATGAACTAAATATTATTAGCTTGTAGGACTATATTGAGTTCATAAGTATTCATGGAAAAATAATTTTATAGTGCGGTTTCCTATTTTCTATTGCCAGTGCCCTGATATATTTATTTGCAAAGAACCTTTTTATATTGAAACTAATTACATGGCTAAAGTACAATACTGAATTGCCATTGCAGTTATTGCTGTGATACAAAAAAAATATTGCCGAGAAAATAAAATTCCTTTTCCTAGGGAGGTTTTATTGCAAAAATTAACTACTAAATTGTGTGAATATTGAGTCACTGGTCTTACCGCCCGCCACGTCACCAATTAGCGTCATCCTCCACAATGCTGCGGTCACATAGGGGTACTTGATGTACTGGACGTAGTACCAGAAAGCGAGCATGGGCGACCCTATAGCGAAATCTCCATGAATGAGAATCTGGTACAAAGACGTAGTCTTGCGATGGAACAGAAGAACACACACGAAAGTCAAACTTTGGTACAAAGCATGTGCAAGCAACGTTGCATAAGCGGCCTTGCAAGTCCATGATCTCAATGTTTTATCAACCACTGGCTGTATTTCCCATGATTCTAGACGGATATCAAGGGGCAGTAGCTTTAGAGTGCATAAATGCCGAAGCAGCTCCAAGAACCTGCGGCGTTCTTTCCAATTAAGCATGTCCAATGACTTGAATTGGCCTTCTTTAACAATCTTCTTGGTGGCCACGATTTTGTTATGACCTTACCTCAAGATTTCCGAGTACTCCTTCAGAAAACTGCTTTATGAACGGAACTTGGTCAAAGTAACGGAAGATCGGCTAAGGTTGCACTTGTTTAAATGATTCGTAGTGAATGGAGGAAGAATTGAAGGCCTGCGAGTGAGAACCATTGACGAAAGGAGACGGTGGTCCGTTCGGGAAGCAAAGAAAACTCCTCCCTTATCTTGTAGGAACACATTGCAATGCGGTACGAGGCGTAAGCACATTGTCGAGGTAGCCACCCTTTTCATGCCAGCGAGATGTTGGCAGCAACGGTGGACGGTTGAATATGTGCGATATCATAGAATGGTAATTGCAAAATGATTGTGAGGGGATGTGAAGAGGCTGTCGTAAACACGCAATACACGTTTGCAACATCTATGCGTAGGTTGACAAAAAGTTTCTGACACGAAAAAGGATGGAGCTATGAGAAATTGCTTGGCCGCTGGCGTGTCATACTTTGTTTGTGCCCGACAACAACTTCCCTATCGATGTTCACGAGCTCTGAGTGGGCAAAACCGTGTGCGGCCTAGCAAGTTGAATTTGAATGATGTACTAACAAGTTCAGGCTGGTTCAATTACATTGTGTTTACTTTCGGCAGGATTCGCAGGGTGCTGAAATCATTGGGCATGGAAAAGCCGGGGGAAGATGCATGCGAAGGGGCAAAACGATACAATGCGTCTTAATTCGTTATGCTGCCAAGCAAGAGCAAGGAAAGGCAACATTGCAATGTTGCCTTTCCTTGCTCTTAAATTGCTGAGAATATTGCGGACCCGAGGGAAAACATGCCGGAAATATTGCCTCCAGGCAGATATTACAGGAGGCAAATCAATTCTAATAGGTCTCTGAATCCCCAGATCAATTCGGTTTTGGGTAAATTCAAAACCTAATCGACGCAGAACAACTGACGTGTGGATGCTGTAGCTTTAATCAATCTTCACTGCCGAAAGCCAACAACAGAAACAGAATTGCAATAGTGCATTTTAATCTAAAGTTTCCAAACATTCCTTGAATTGCGCTGGAACCTAAATCACAAGCATGTTTCTCAAAGTTCTATGCATCTGCGGCATAAATTAAAGCTAACTTTTCGCACCTAATTTTACTCAGGTACTGGGTTTTCATCATCGAATTCACCTGCAAGCTACAGAAAAAGTACTACAGAAAGCACAATCACGACTAATATTCCAAGCATGTACATTGCTAGGCTGCAGCACTGCCATCCGGTACACCCCAGCCGACCGGTGTTTTCATAACGTACGTCACCATAAGGTTGGTTGCGGTACGCAGGATAATTTACCTTCCGGTTCCCTTCGTAGTAAGTTACATACTAGAAAATACGAAATTTAATTAAATCAAAGACAATTGTACAAAATATTTGCTTATGTAACGTACAATGTCAGCTAGAAATGCAACCAAGACGGCCTTCATAACACAGTCAATAAAAGCGGACATTTGGATCCCAAAATGGCCGTCCTCAGGTTCATCTCCGTCCCTCAGCAGCAGTGGATCAATCAATGAGGCACCATCTTTGTCGAGCAAGGCCAAATTTACGTTCATGTGTGTTCGAATGACAATGCCACAACAGCAAATCCCAATTTTCCCCGTCCAGCTCCCGTCAATCCTGAAAACTGGGTGTTCTTGTTCATCCAAAACATTGGAAAAGCCTTGTGTGGAGCAGCAGAAGTTTCCAAACTGCTGCTTCACCTGTCAGAGGTCAGAGGACCTGCGCGTCACATGGCCGCCGCTCCAAGATGATGTCCTGCAGGTCAGTTTCAGAAACTTTATTTTACATTGAAGACGAAATTATTACTTATGCAGCTTACATTTCCCGCTGTATCCGCTCCCCAAAAGCTTAGTTTCGAACTGTCAGGCCGTTCCGCCGTCATGACCAGATTGCCCTCCGGGTCAAAAAAGTTTAGAAGGAAGGTGTTTATGGCTTGGAAGTTACGGTCAGTAATTTTCCCGTAATTATCGTACGCATATAAGAAGGGTTCGGAACAACGAGTGAACAACACGGTGGTAACTTAAATGTGAAGATGAAAGCAAATAACTATGAGGAGGACACACAGAGAGACTGGATAGGATGAAGAATCGAATTTGTGTTAGGTTTAATACAGTAATAACAGAACTTGAGTTGACAGAGTGAGAAAGGCCCGTGGGGCAACTGGATACTTTTGGACTTAGAAACTTTTGGTTTACACACACACTTTGCCTTGCTTGGCTGCTTTACGGATAGCACAAGTTACAGGGAGAGCATAGGCTCGGACAAAGAACAACTGTAACACGACTAGGACCAAAGGAGATGAGAACTTGGTTAGGATTTCACAGCAACAAGACAGAATAACACGGAGACATTTCCTTAAATACGGACAAAGTCGAGTAACTTATTTTAGCATTGCATATGAGATTATCCAATCAGATCAATCTTTCTTTGTTTCAAATATATCGTATGATCATCATCCGATCTTTTGGGCGAAGGAGATTGGTCAGGCAGGATCGGACGGACGGAAGAAGGGAGAAGCGTAACTTTGACAGTAGTGACAATAATATATTAAATACATGTGGCTGAGGAGGATGAGGATGTGTGAGATGGACAGAAAGGAATATCTTGGGCTAAAGGAGCTGGCTTACAGTTCTTACTCATCATTAGCATTGTCTCTCAATAATAATATTCACAATATTTTACATTGGGACTCATTTACATTGTGGTGGGTCGGAGTTGGGTATTTATGCATGGTGATCATCTTGATCTTCTGTCCTTGTCTCTAGACAGAAGGGTCGGAAGATGTTAGAAGCACCGTTCCTGTACTTAATTTTCACCCATGAAAAGTATTCTGTGGCCAGCTTGATTTAACACTGAGAAACGGTTGTTGAAACCTGTAATGCTTTGGTCACCGTCAGGCCATTACTGCTTTTCACGCTTGAGAAATATCCTGCTCGCTCGGAAGAAGCATTCCAAACCTGGGGGGACTCCATCTATGGGCTCCAATGCTAGGTTACGGGGAATGAGTTTTAGTTTTAATATTCTTCAACATCGTTAGAAATTTCCGGATGAGACAACTGTACCGGGCACGGAGGGAATAACATTTCCTGAAACATTCGTAATGACAGACAAGGGGGGAATAGGAATAGGAGCTACAGCTCGAGAAGTGCGTGTCACAGGCACGTAGTGAACAGGACCATGAGATTTTGAATGTGCTTTGGTGTGACCCTCGTCACCGTGTTTAACTTTTATTGTGCCTTTGGTCTTTGGACAACAATTGGAATCAAAGTCCGCAAATGTTTTCACTCGGTCCGTGGAATGTATTTCAGGTACCCAATTGCCGTCTCATAAAGTTATGAAATCGCTCGTCAGAACCTGCAGGTTTCCACTGTAGGAAACGGGCAGTAAAGATCATGAAGAATTTTGTTTATCGGCAGTCCCATAAAATGGCCACTAAAGTTCGGGACTTACCAATTTGCACGAAAGAGGGGCGTCGGAATGGCGGGGGACAAGGGGTTCGTGTACCCTGCAGTACAACGTGCAGGGGACAACCAATGCAACTATCGCACCTGGAAAACTTTTCGCCTTTTCGCCAAAAGGTGTTCAATTTGGCGGCTTTTGCCCAAAATTTTTATTTCTCGAGAATTCCAGAATTTTCCCCAATATCGACATTTTGCTTTTTGTACGCAGCCCTCAAAGCTTCGGAGGCCACTGCACGAAAGAAATTTTCCCAAGCCGGAATTCGCATTGTCAAGAAGAATAAAACTGGAGAACGATAGGTTTGATCTTCGATTTTATCAGCTCTCAAGCAAGGCGAAATTATAACGTTGACTTGATCTAAAAATTTCAGAAAAATTTCAGGAAAATTCAAGGGGGTTTCAGGAGATAAATTAAGAGATGAGTTTTTACCATTTCAACGTCATAGGGAACAAATTAAGCCGTCCATCACAATGCTTAGTAACGGTGGTAAAAACTAAAGAGGGGTGCTTGAAAACATGCCCCGCTTGGATTTTGATGAAATTAATACCATAAGTACTTGACCTCACCAGAATAATTCCTGAAAATTTAAGATAGCAACGCCTCGCCATTTCGGAGATATTTGAGATTTTATGTTGAGATTTGGCGCGTTGATCCGCCATTGGTGGGCTGTTCGTTTGTTTACAAACAGGCTGGTGGTAGGAATCCTGCTGGTACTTAGAGCTTCAGAATCGAGTAAAGGCTACAGAAAATTCTTCAGGACTTCGCGAATATTACTATAATAAGTGTTTACAGGTC